>CAJQZM010041077.1:0-26752 GCA_907164665.1 Colias nastes | reverse complement strand
GTAAATTTCGGTTTTTTTTGCGCCTTCGCGGGTCGGTCAACATAATTAGAATATAAATATCGAAGTATTGTATTTATAAAAAGCTAAGCAATAAGCTTATTCTCATTTTATAATATTAAGCGCTTTTCTTCTGACTAACTCTTTCAAAACTGTTCATACTTTCATGGCTATCAACATAAATGTCAGTATTTATTCTATGGCATGTACTCTGATCTCAAATATGACAAAAAAGCAAGGCCTTATTTGTGTTCGGTAAAATAAAATGGTTCATTTATTTGAGTGTTATTAAGCAATTGCTTCACAATACTGCATAAATATTATCAATATTAAATGATTATTTGAATCTTTGTTATTATTGATGTATCATACTTGTATGTGTATTTTAACAAATAAATAACACTGAATACAATTCGATTATTAACGTTAAGTAGAAACTAATTGATAGTATAATATATTCTGTAAATGTGTCAACTATTAACACATTTTATTCGATACATTAATCAACACTTATTTTAATTTATTCTATATTAATTCAACTCGACTAAAGCCAATTAGTTATGAAGTCAAGCAACTGGTTATTAAATAAATGGAATAATCAGTACCTAATTATTAAATTTGAATAATGTCAACTACATTTAAAAATAATTCTATATCAAGGTTAAGTTTAATTATTGTAGTGTTTAAAATTTATAAATTAAGTTAACATCTTTTGTTTAAAATTGTATTCCATTGAAATGCGTATTGCCTAGGTATTATTAATTATAGATAAGTTATAAAGAAAATACCTTTTTTAATAAAAAACGGACCATATTAAAAAAACTCTACCACCCTTTTTATGGACAATACACAATTTTAAACGAAAACATTGGCACAAAAAATATCAGTGGTGTAAATAATGCTGACACATATGACAAATAGAAATGCAAATAATTTCTTATTTATAAACTAAAAATTTTACAATATAATGTAAATAGTAATATTATATAATTTCCGTCAATACATTTACACACATTTCATTGCACACTTAACAACTATGCTTGGTTGATTTAAAGGAAATGAATTACGCATAAATAATTTCAATGTTTTAAATGAAACATATATTTCGATAAAACAATAATGAGTCGTGCATTTGTCAGAATAAACGACTATTACTAGCGAAAGATACAAATATGCGGTTATTGCGGTATGTAACCACACCATTTGATGTCAATGTTTTATTTTGTTCCACTCATGCTAACTGCGCTTTCACAGATAATTCATACCATACAGACACGTGTGCTTTTTACTGCTATTTAATAAAAAGTTTAATTTATAAAAGACAGTCCAACCACATGGACGAACGCTTTATTTATATCTCGGAAAACGTGCAACATAATATTATATTATATAATCAGTTATTTAGTTGTAGTAAATTAATACCTCACCTATACCTATAAGTTACTTTCAATATTTCGATATTAACTTTGAGGTCCGCTTTGTATCCAGCACTATTTAGAATTATTCATTCGTATACCAAACTCAATAAAGCACTTCAAACTAATTGGACCCATTCTCAACAATAGGCTCCATGTCTGTCCATGATAAAGTCACACACCCGTAACGTTGATAGCTGAACCCTGAAATAAAAATAAAGAATAGCCAAAAAGTTTCCTGGGTCACATTAAGTGACCGACCACAAACCGTAATGAAACACACATGACACTATCCCGAAAGTTCCCACATTTGGACCAGACATAAGGAAATAACGAAGCAGAATAAATGTGGACGTTAAGATGAATCCTTCGGAGCCTCTGATCCTCTCTACATAGATTAAAGACGAGCACTCAAACGGAAAATCTGTTCGACTAAGCATGTGCCTACTGTTTGATTTGTTAATAAAATTTTACCCATGCACATGTCTTTCGACAAATCAAAAATAGAATTATTTTTAACTAGGTTTCCGCCCACGGCTTCGCCCGCGCAGTCAAAGAAAAACCCGCATAGATCCCGTTCCCGTGGGATTTCCGGGATTGCGTCATTTTCCCGGGATAAAAAGTAGCCTATGGGTATCAAAATATCTCCATACCAAATTTCATGAAAATTGGTTCAGTTGTTTAGGCGTGATTGAGTAACAGACAGACAGACAGAGTTACTTTCGCATTTATAATATTAGTATGGATGTTATTATAGATATTAATTATGTAGGTAGGTAGGTAGGTACTTTCGAGATCACATTGTAGATGTTGTCAATATTTTCTATAAATATATAGAATGAAAAATATATCATTTCAAAATAAATAATCTATGAATAGATATATCTTTTATTCGCTATAAAGAATGGCTTAACAAATAATTTTCCATGACAAAAATATAAGTGGAATGTCTACGCGGGCGAGCGTCAAATTCAACCTTTTGAAATAATTACAAAACTTTATTTTCTGTCAAAACTTTTCCTAACCTTTATTAATTCTATAATAAACGTTTGTTTTAAATTAGCGATATTTGAATATAAACCAAAAATTATAATTATAAATTCACTGCTGAGTTTTGATACTCGTAAGCTTTATGTAGTTTAGCATGAATGCGGAGGTAGGTATATGTATAAAAAGTTGTACGATGCTGGTGCAGAAACTAACAGGAATCGTCTGCAAACGTATCATATAGTCTGGTCTTTCATAAATTTAATTCAAAGTAGATAATTCGTAATTATCACAGCCTATATTAATTATCATAGCCTATTGATGCACATTTACGTTGAAGCATTCATAGGTATATTATAATCCATAGACATCTGTAGGTTTTTGTCGAACTGAATTTCCCAAAAAGGGAAAGTCTAGTCTAGCACCAATTTCTTTTCTATATGAGTGTTATTTAGTGGCAGTATTGAGTGCATACCTTTTTTTTATCTAAACACAAAAAAATACGAAATAACACAAAAATAAATAACCAGTTTAGATTTATTTCATCAATTTCAATAATATGTTGCCCTTCTGTTTACTCATACCCCAGTAAACGTATATCAACTGCATGTATCTAATTTATCACATTAGATACGTAACATCTGAATCTGATATGAGAGTCGAGACCTCTTGGAGTTAACTGGTCTAGCGCGGATGAGAAAGAAAAGTATTTGTCAACGTCTGGTGTCAAATAGCGAGCATTAAGATCCACTGACAAAGGAATTTTGTGACGATTGTACTAACATACGGATGTGTAAATTGTTGAACTTCTTTTTTTTAATAGATATTGTTAGACGTAACTTTTGATTTAATATTTTTGTGGATGAATAGTTGTCACTATTTGCTGTCAAAACATGTTTAGCTGTTGAAAACTATAGGATTGCAATTCGTTCGCATCCTGCCTAGGGGCTCGGACGTTGTTTATACGATGTTCGACCCAACTACCCTCACTTTGCTAATATAGTCGTTGACTTACTGCGATTTGTTATCAACTACCTACATATATAAGGTGTTTGCTAAAGTCATCCTGGAAAGAATATCACCAACGCTGAACGAGAGCCAACCCGTGGAGCAGGCGGGATTTAGGGGGAACTTCAGCACATTGGATCACATACACACACTAAAGCAGCTGATACAAAAGTATAACGAATACAACAAACAATTATACTTGGCATTTATAGACTACTCAAAGGCGTTCGACAGCCTCAGGCACCACTACATTTGGCGGAGCCTTGAACAACAAGGCGTCCAGACTAGTTATATAGAATTGCTTAACAGTTTGTACGCATCTAGCAAAGCCTGTATTAAACTGGAATCAACAGGAGAGCCATTTCCTGTTGAAAAGGGCGTGCGCCAAGGCGACCCTCTCTCTCCTACGTTATTTAACGCTGTACTCGAGCACATCTTTAGACAGCTTAACTGGGACCACCTAGGTGTGAACATTAATGGAGCTCACCTAAATCACCTAAGATTCGCCGATGATCTGGTGCTTATAGAAGAAGATCCTGCAGCGATACAACTAATGATGCAGAACCTTGCAGATGCAAGCAGAGAAGTTGGCCTGGAAATCAATGCCAGTAAAACAAAATTGATGTCAAACTCTAGGGAACTAGATGTTATGGTAGATGGCAAAAAGATTGAATATGTCAAAGAATATATTTACTTAGGACAGATAATTTCCCCTTCAGATGTCATGACAAAAGAAATTAACAGACGAATAGCCCAAGGATGGAGGAAATACTGGTCGTTGAAGGAAATAATGAAAAGTAGGGTGATGGACAATCGTATAAAAAAGAAAACGTTCGACTCTTGTATTCTCCCAGTTCTCTCTTATGGCTGCAAAACCTGGTCGACAACACACTACCACAGAGAGAAGCTTATAAAATGTCAACGTGCCATGGAACGAAGCATGCTAGGGCTGAAAATTAAAGACAGAGTCAGGAACGCAGACATAAGGAAAAGAACAAAGCTCACAGACATACTTACCCGGATAGACACCCAAAAATGGAGATGGACAGGTCATTTGCTACGCCATCCTATTAATAAATGGAGCAAGCAAGTCACCCTCTGGCTACCAAGAGACGGCAAAAGAAGCAGGGGTCGCCAAGTTAGAAGATGGGAAGATGACTTGAAACAGACTGCGGGACCATTTTGGATGAGAGTAGCAAGGGACAGGTTACATTGGAAAGAATTGGAGGAGGCCTATGCCAAAAGGCACACCGAACTTAGGGACCTCTTGTAACCCTATGTTTAGGAATAAAAGGCTATATTATATTATACCTACATAAATTAGGTAGCTGTGTAGAATCGCAGTACATTCTTATTACATTCAAACTAATATTTAACCCGGCCTCGCATGAGTAAAGCGTTAGTTTTTGTTAAACTGTTAGTTATTATTATTGTTGGCTACATGAAAGTCCAGTGTGTCACGGTGGAACATAATGTGCGTAATTCTGCGTTATTCGTCGTGATCCCGTTGAAATGATTGCGTCTTTATATAAAATTATGTGTTTGTTTGACATCGTAACTTACTTTTTTCGTGGAATATCTTCAATATATCCCTTGTCGTCTTTTACTTTTTCCTTACAAACTAATTTGTGTTGAATTCGTTATACATTTCGAATGCTTTTGAACTTATGCTTTTGTTCAATTTACATTTGATCTTATATTGGGAGTTTGATCGAGGAATTTAAATACAATATTTTGGCTTATAATTTTATTGTTCGTTGATAACAATATAGTAAACTATAAATTAGGTACTGTAATTTGTACAAAAGGCACTTAAATTAATAAGAAAAAAAACACAGTACCATTTTCAGCCAGCATTCGAGTTTCAATATTCTTACCAATGAGGTTGCATATGCCTCAAAAACCTTTTTATCACTGAACGTCTAATTAATTCATAATGAACTAATTTTGAGAATTTGAAAAATTTCCAATATTATTAGTACTTATCTTATGTAAGTACGAAGTAACAACACTACACCCGTACACAATTAAAACTTATCTCATTAATAACTAGAGATTTAGGTCGTCGCCTGAGGGATTTGTGTTACCGAGAATACTATGCACTATGATTATGCATATTTGTTGAATAAACTCATTTATTTCTAGCTGTTACCTATGTGTTACAAACAATTTACAATTTGTTTTCATTTCATTTACTCATTTTTGGTTTTTATTTAATCCGTTCTGGCTCTAAATCGGGTTAAACCAAGATGAAAATTTTGAAATAATGTGAAGTGAAAAATTGGCTAAGTGGTTTTAGAGTTTTTAGGAATAAACAAAATAAAGAAAACAATACAAAGCTGAACAAAGTAAAAATAAAATAGAAATCTAAACACGTTAAAAATATTTTAGTTTTATTTTTCCATTCAAATGATCACGAAATGTGGACGAAATTAAATGTACTACATTAAATAGTTGGTACTATATTAAAGCTTATTAATTCGATATTGACACTTAATTAACTTTACTTCAATAAAATATAAAAATAATTTACGGTATACGTTTAATAAAAATTGAAATAAAATTAATTTTGTCCGGCATATTTAAAATAACGATAGTTTTAATTCAATTAGTGCTAGTAAATTAATTAAAACCAATAATAGAATAGAACTACAACAAAGTAAATTTTCACATTGGCACAGCCACGAAGCAAAACTAATATTTTTTATTCTTTCATTCCAGGAATATGCATACACGCGTGAAATATTTTTGCCTTCGTCCCGAGTAAGAAATATATGACACGACACGCGCTTGGCCGAAGCTAAAAAAAGGATTATATCTTCGAGAAAGGACAACTGGAAAATGCAGTCATGATAAATGAAAACGGCTCAACTAAAGCACAGACCTAAAATAACATTGTACATTCCGACATTTGCATAAGCATGTTTTGTTAGCAAACTTGAAACTAAATAAGCTATAAGCCAGGCTCCAGTGCCATGATAATAATTAATAAATTAGAGTGACAAAGCGTGGGCTAAAATAAATATTGCTTTATACATGAACAAATTAATATCATAGATTGTATTTATCTTTGTAAAATTGAAAACTACAATAGATTTGTTATCCTATTTGTTAATCTATAGAACACGAATTTAGTTGATTAAAATACTACTCAATTTGGTATTACAAACTGGCGTAGTCGCTAAAATTTAATAACAAATATTTTCAGATATCAATTTAAATTCAAATTATACCTAACTTTAATGAAAATTTCTCTTATTACAAGACATCTTTATGAGTCAAAAGACACGATTGGAGCCTTATATTTTCTTTAATTAACTATCAAATCAAGGCGATGTAATATTAAAAGCCTTATATTCTAAGTATAAACTTAACTTATTAGTTTTTTAAGAACAAACTAATAAATTAATATTAACACATAACTACTACCTATGGCCTATGAATACTGAAAACAATAGAAGTGTTACAGGTGCTTTGTCTAATCATACAGGCTCTTCTATAAAGCCTCAATATCGTAGTTGTTAAGGAACACCGCAGGTGGTAAATCGTTCTAAAGTTTCCCCTTAGAATGAGAGCTACCTATAAAACGTTTGGTGAAAATGCCAATACGTATTAGCCTGATTCCCACGGCATGTTTGCTTCACAAGCATTGGCAGACGACAAGCGCTTGTCGCCATCCGTCGCGATTTGAACTGAGCGTTCCCACGGCATGTGTGCGTATGGCAAGCACTGGCGAGCACGGTGGACGGTCATTCCTACTAATACCTAATATAAATTCTCGAATTTTGCATGATAGAAATTATCGTACAATCAGCGTACGATAATACTATGCTATCGTACATCGTACGTAGGCACAAAATTATTTTATTTATTTATTTATTTATTTAAATTCTTTATTTAACACACACAAAAAAATAAACACAAAAATAAAAAGAACAAAAAAGAAGATCATAACATGTTAAATAGGCGGCCTTATCGCTATAAGCGATCTCTGCCAGGCAACCTTTGGATAGGATTTGTCATACGAATTAAAATTAGATGGGTGGTGTTTGATTTAAAAAGAGAAAAAAAAAAAAAATATGTACATATACATATATACGTATATATATAAAAATAGATACCTAATAATAAATAAATAAGTAAAAACAATATAAATATTGATATCAATACTATAAATACATGCTATAAATACACATACATACATATATACTTACATACATACATATCATACATGATACATAATACATAACTATGTATAAATAAAAATATTACAGCTCGTTGAAGAGATGACGTATTTGTACGATAATTATAGTACGGTTCCGAACAATGACGCGCTACAGACGGCAAGCCCCGACGGACGTCGACCAACGCCGTCGCACCGCGCCAAGCGCGCACCTTTGATCTTACCGACTTCCGATGGATAGCACAAGCGTCGGCAAACATCGGCAAACGACCACAAGCGCGCCGATTCCCATGGCATATGGTATGGTGTGGCGCGGTCGGGTTTGTGAAGCAAACATGTCGTGGGAATCAGGCTTAAACTATACTAATACGTATTAACATTATATGATTATTAATACCAAGTTTCACCGATATATCTATACTAATAATATAATGTTAAAAAGCTGAAGATTATGTTTGTTTGAACGCGCTATTCTCAAGAACTACTGATCCGATCTGAAATATTCTTTCGGTGTTGGATAGCCCATTTATAAGGAAGACTATGGCTGCGTCCCCAGTAGGCAAACAGTTAGCGGCTGACTGAGTTAGCGGCGTATCGGATTAGTACGCCCTTCCATATATTTCAAATGGAGTGTTCACAGTTTGCTAGTTTTGCGCTCACTGTACGCAGTTTGCAGCGTTACGCGCGCCGACTATCTTAGTGAGCGGCCGACTCCCACCAAAACCGGTTCCAGTCGGCGGCGGCGATTGGTTGTTCGCCGGGCGTAGTGACTCAGTTTGCCGCAAACTGATTATTCGGATAGTTGGAAAAAAGCAATCATCGTGTTAGGACGTGTTTTTTTGCATCAGTGCTTCCTTTTATCATCTTTCAGCGCTTCTAAGATACTTCAAAAATATCCATCGTGACCAACACAACCACTCCCTTCGTACAACAAAAGTAAAGTGATAATTCAGTCGGTCGGCTAAATAAGCGGCTAACTCTTAACAGTTTGCTTGCGACGCACGAAAATTGATTTGAGTCTGCAGCTAACTCAAATTTCAGTTCGCTGCAAATTTGCGGCTCACTCAGTCAGCCGCTAACTGTTTGCCTACTGGGGACGCAGCCTATAGGTTATATATCATCACGTTAAGACCAACAGAAGCGGAGCCAAGCGGGTAAAACCGCGGAGCGCAGCTAGTCATTAATCAAATTTGATCATTAAAATTAACATTATTTGAAGAATGTTAGAACTAAAACTATTTCAAACTATACCCTATACTAAAACCATTCTGGGATTTGGAAGTTACGGCGTTATACATAAAATTCTATTTTAAAACAAGATTTTGTATATAAAACCTCTATCAAAGAGCTAGCGAATATACTCCTATTTTTATAAACACTCCACCATGACATCTGAACAGGATAAACCTACACTTGCAATTTAAGTGTACTTTTTGAAATGCAAACACAGAATGTACATTTAATTTATGTAAAAACAAACCTATTTAATATGTTTAATGGGATACGCAGTTAAATATTTGTTAAAATATATTTTACTGTTTCGTTATTTTTACGTTTGTGCTATTGTTACCTAGTTATGGATTGCGGTTTTTAAATAATAATATAAGATCTAATTAAAATTCCGTGTTTCAAATTAACTAGTAAGTATGACATAATAGTAGCATTAAAATGGTAGCCAACATGGCTTCGTCAACCTTTTTTAATATATTTTATGGCAACTCTCTTGGTACCTATTTGATAAGAATATATTATAATATATCCTGTATGCAAATGAAGAATGTATCCTGTACAAAAAGTAACAAACCAACATTTTGTCCACATTGTAACAATCTAAATAAAACAATATTATGTAAACTATATTATGCTACACATTTATTAAAATGAGTGAGACCATTAAAGCACACTTAACTTCAAGAGTTAGTATACCAGTTGAGTATCAGACAAAGAGAAGTGAAACTTTCTAAGGTTCGAGCCACTGTGGTGGAAATATTGAAGGATCGATTACAAGACCGAGATTTGGCGTTATTTTTCTGAAACTAAAATGATTTATGACTGGATTTCGATGGAACTAAGAATTTCGTAACGACGTGCTTTCCAATGAAACAAAGCTTTGTATTTACTACTATAGCTACCTACTTATTGCATTGCTGCGTAGGTTTGCTCGCGAGTTTTTTTTTATAGATCTTGTTATGAAACATCAGATTTTCGTCTAATGAGAGCATATTATTATATGTTGTAGGAAGTTGGTAATTCTTTTACCTATAATAATATTAAAATTGTTTTCATTTATATAATAGGGATGAATACAGTATTTTTTAATAATATAAGTACGAACGAATTTCAAAAGGTGTATCTATCTAACAATGAAAATGTTAAATTCACATCTATACTAATATTATAAAGCTAAAGAGTTTGTTTGTTTGTTTGAACGCGCTAATCTCAGAAACTACTGGTCTGATTTGAAAAATTATTTCGGTGTTTGATAGCCCATTCATCGAGGAAGGCTATAGGCTATACAATATCATCACGCTCAGACCAACAGGAGCGGAGCCACGCGGGTGAAACCGTGGTGCGTAGCTAGTATTTTATAAGAAGAATCATACATTTTTTCCCCTTACTTACGCAAAATTCCTATACCAATTATTCCAATAAACTGTATAAATCCATTCCTGAAATCAAAACATCCACACTATCGACATCTGCGCATTATAACGTAGTCCACAAATTATTCATCCCAATATTTGGCAGCTGTCAATATGGAGTAACACCATAGCATAGGTCTCTCGCATCTTGTTAATAGACCATTATGTTGCCGCGGCACGTGGCAATGTGCTACGATTGGTTGGATATTTATTGTCGAGCTCAAGATTCGGGCCATGAAAGGGTCAAGTGATGTCCTACCTACTAATTTATATCTAATATAAGTTAGACATCATCATCATCATCATCATCACCATGATCACTATCACTAGTCACTAGTAATATTATAAATGCGAAAGCTTGTGAGGATGGATGTGTGTGTGTATGTTTGTTACTCTTTCACGCAAATACTATAACTGAACCGATTACAATGAAATTTAGCACACATATTGAGGGTAACTTAGATTAACACATAGGTTAGGTTTTTCTTTGAAAACGCGGAAAGCTAGTATATTATAATGAGAGAGCAACTATGGAGTTCAATCCCGGTTCTTCTCCATATACACTACTCCGAATCGGTGGTAAATGGTTAAACTATGTTATGACGGTTCAAAAGTGCTTCTAGAAGAAGTCTGATTGAATAAATAAATGTTTAAGTTAGAGTATAGTGGATTTATTAATTTAGACATTTTAAGATATAGCTATAGCAATTAGTAGCTGATATGTTTCTGTGGCTGTTTATGTTTGATGTTCTTTGGAGAGTATGATTATAAATTCATTTAATAAATAAAATTAAGGAATCGTTCAGATGTTTATCATATTATTATATGATTTTGTACCTGCACTTTCAAGTTTTTCAATAATTCTACATCTCTTTAACTGGATATAATACTAGAGAACTTAAATTGATTGAATCAAGCTTAATTGGTTTGTACTTTACTAAAGTAAAGTAAGTAAATCAGTAAAATCCTTCAGGAATTATTAATAATTACAAATTAATATTTCATTAGAATGAACAAAGGGGAAATCGTTTAATAATTTATCCAATGATCATCATTTCATCTTTGTATATTTGTTATTGTATAAATTAATTAATTTTTCTACAACTGGAAACGTAAAAAGGGAATCTTTAATGAGGCATCCTCCATACGCAAAAACAC
The DNA here is from genome assembly GCA_907164665.1 of Colias nastes. Classification (NCBI taxonomy): domain Eukaryota; kingdom Metazoa; phylum Arthropoda; class Insecta; order Lepidoptera; family Pieridae; genus Colias; species Colias nastes. Next base: position 15,362 of record CAJQZM010041077.1, on the reverse strand, counting down.
CCTTTTTGCTATCTCTGATTATGCTGATAGTTGGTAGGTCGATATTAAACCATCATTTAAAACATCTAAAGCTCTGATTAATAAATACCTATTCCTTTTCATTTCTTTATATTTTATTTATTAAAGTCATCCAAAATTGGAGACCAAAAAAGATGAATAGCTGGTTGTTTTTTCACACAAGATGACATAATATTATGGAATGTACAATGTGCACGCAAAAATGATTATATGTGGTGATTTTATTCACTCTTAAATTGGAGGTGGAAGCAGTCGAAGTTACAACACAAAAAGACAGTTCAACACAAAAATGTTTGGTAATAAACAAAGTATTTTGTCATGAATGAATTTAAAATCCAATTAGGTTAAAATTACCTAAATTTGAAATACATATCCCCATACGCCACAAAGAACACACGTGATTTCAATGGGGTACTTTATTTTTAGCTCGTTCAATATTTCATTAAAAATAGAACATATTTTTATTGAAACGCACATTTCTATATGAGTAGAGTTATTAATACCATTTATAAATTGTAATTTTTAACGACGTGGAAACGTAGCTATAATATCTATTTTATTTTTACCCTCTCAGCCCATTTTCTTACATCAATGGTTTTAACAATAATCAATATCCAAAAGCTATACGCAAAGAGCAAATACACAAAATTTAATTTAGAACCTACGTAATATTAGCAAGATTAAACGTTAGGAGACATTTCACTGGCCCGACTTTGAGATTTACGTCGCTCTCAAGCGTAGAGCATATTGACCTAGCATAGTGGATGTGTGTTTGTATGTATTTAGCTGTATTGTACAAACAAGACGCATTGTCAACTACGGGCTCGTGCCTTTTGGAGCTTAATAAGGCCAAACATTAACCAGGGCTAGCCCAGCTTGAATACGTTTTGCTCATTACGATTTCAACAACTATGTGCATTCGTTCAACTTCTTGCTTAGAGAATGTTCACTCGAACTTTTCTGGAAGGCTTTATTATTTTTAATATGAATTACTATATTAATTATTTCTTGGCTTTATTTAATGAGTATTGTTCTAGAAATAAATTGAGGCTCAACGAAATAACCTCTCAAATTTGACTGTTTGAATGTTTCTCAAAGTTTAGGGATGACACTTTTTCATTTATGAATAGTTGTTTTATGTCTAAATAATATTAATTGAGTTAAATTCATACTATATTTACTGTTGTCCGTTCTGTTTATCTTCCGAATAATGATACATAATTATTTCCAATGCCCAGTGGACCAAATTAAGACTGATTAACTACATGCCTGTAATACAAAGTTAATCACTGATTACTGGTTACGAGCATCTCATATTATCTCATTACAAACAGTTAAAACCAAATTTTTGTCAAAAGCATGTAAAATTGCAAAAATAATTGTCAACCCTTACCAAATTAAAATCATTTTCAAATTATCAAATCCAAAAAATGTTTCAAATTTAACAAAATTAGAAGTGAACTCTCTTCCCATTAACAGTAATTTAATACCTTAAAGATCTTTTTTCCTTTTTTTAATTTACAAAAATAATTTATTCAAAGAACTTCAATACGATTAAGTAAGGCTTTGGAAATCTAATCAAGCGTTCAGTTTGAAATTAATTCGATTCTGTTAAATATATTTTGAAAGCATCGTCTTATACATAGAATATGGTTAAATAGTTATTTTTTTAATGAAACTATATATTCATATATTATTATGATATCTGTTTATTAGTTAATGCGGAATAATAAATACATAATACTAAGTTTTTTTCTGTCTAAAAATTATTTATCTCATTCTAGAAAATTAATAGTTTGCTATATACGCTTGTAATTGAAGTATATAGTGGAAGTAGAGTCATTAAAAATATATCCCTGCTTATAAGTTTAAATCAAAAATCCATATTCTCAATCAATAGTGTAACTTACTTATTTGTTTTAAGGATATTGTTTACATTTCTTACTACATAATATGTACATACATATTGTTGACATAGGTAACAAAAACTTTGTGACATAAAGACACTCGTAGTAACGTTCTTACATTTGCAAAATGATTTGCAACTCTCACAGGACTTGTGGGACGTCTTGTTTTCAACTTGACAACACTTTAATATTCACAAGGAAAAATATTATCAAGGTGAAAAAACATCGATATATTGTACAGAAAAGCTCATTTTCTGCTTGTGGATTATTTCTTATACAGCCCTAATACGAGGGTCATTAGCTTGCGAAATAAGTACTTTCTTTAAGTGTACGGTATTTGAAGCTGCAAAATATTAATATTACCTTTAAATTAAACTGTTTATACATGCATGTTAAATATATTTAACTGTTAACGAAGTTATATTAAGAAGAACTTAATTGGATTTCAAATTGCATATAAATAAATTATAATAATAATTGACTAATCCTTATAACTAAGATCGTAATGAACAATGAATCGTTATTCGTAGCTCATTTTTTATTTAGTTTTGTTGAGTAAGTCATTATCATAACCAAGTCTTGTTATTAACTTACAATCATCGTAAAAAGTCATCCAAAAGGTTATGCTAATAACCTTTTTATTTAGAAAGGGAAATCCCAATTTTGTTATCCCGCTACGACGATAACCAATAATTCCTGAAATTATCCAAGCCTTAAATTCTTTACTTTTACAGGAGCCCAATTGGTATCCTATTCTTCTATAACCCCTGTTACTATAACATATTTTATAGACACGAAGAGTTTTCAATGTTATAATATTAAAACAATTTTAATAAAAAACACACTATGCAAATAATACCATACCAATTAATCTGCTTGATCTCATAATTCCCAACTGACAGGATAACTTTGTCGTACATAGTTATGCTGTCATTTAGCAAATTACAGGAATGTGTGGTCAATGTGGTCGAATAACGTTAGGAGATCTGCACGATAATTTACACGCTTTGCCTAACCAAACAAACAGCGACGGCTAGTGTTTTCTTATTTAAATTCCCGTTACAAAAAGCACCACACAAATTCACACTATTAAGTTTGCCGCGTGGTTTTGGCGTCGCATTTTATATTCCCCCTTTGTCAAGCGCGGAAATTTAGTTTACTTTTTCCGTACAAAATTCATATCTACACCGAATGAATTGTCCGCACAACGATAAAACGAACCGTGTTGATGGTTTACGCTAAATTTGCCAATGAGATAGCGTATCGGATTCATGGCTTGTAAAACTCGATGAAAAGGACTGAACGTCGGTGGGCGTATTGAAAAATGATATTTGCCATTATCGTAATCATGCTTCAGCTCTTTAATGGAAATATTTATTATGAAGAATATTGAGTGATGGTTATCCTATTTAACCTCGGGGAAAGATTGTTTTGTGGTGATTATGTTGATTCTGTAATATGGCCGGCTCCCTGGGGCAATTCGTCAGGCGAGATAAAACATGCTCTACAATTAGGAGGAATTGAATTTATAATTATTTGTTTCTTAATATAACACAATATCTATCGACTTATTACAAGTTTACAGAAAACAATAAAATTATCATTTATATCGTAAAATATGTATAATTATATAAATCTGGATAAGCCAATGCTTAATGCACTCGAAATTACCAATGTAATTTCGAGTAATTTACCTTTTATAACAAAACTTTTAGTGCATGCGGTCTTAACGAAATATGCTGAAAGACATTGAAGAGCACTTTTATCGTGTAAAATATTAATCATAGGACGTACGGATAAACCTGAAAATGTTACAGTGCTTTCAGTACACACTTTCTTTACCAAAATGTGTAATTTTTTATTAAACTTAAGAGTCCATATCGATTTTAGAGTGATTTTGACTTGTTTCTGTAATTCTTTAGGCGCTCGTTTAACAAAACTAAATTAGTAACAATGTGTTTTATTATCTTAAATTAAAGATTCATTCAATATCTAAAATATGTTCGAGACAATTTATTGATATTCATTGTCCAGTTTGTTTAATAGCCAATAACCTGAGGCGTGTTTCAATTTTTTCCATGCGGGACGTTCGTGTCTTTGTAGTTTACACGGAATTTAAAAGAAGAAGTTTTCATATAAAATATACAACAGTAAAGACACTGAGACATCCTAAAATATGTTCGAGGCAATTTAAGTACTTTTATTCAAAAATTCAAAGAAAATCTAAGTTAAAATAGCCTTACTTTGATGAAATTTTATGTGTATTTGGCGTCGAATTTCTAAAACATACAACAGAGTAAAAAATAAATAAAAAATACACATTAAATGATAGATTTATGCTTAAAAATTTGCAATCAAAAAAATACATATTATATGTTTTATGAAAGTAATGGAATATTTTAAAGTTCTCTAGAATTTTCGATTATATACGGGAGCGCAAACGCTGTTACGGCAGACCGCGCTCCGCGCTTTAGGGAGTAGGACGTGTTGCGCTGCTCCGTCAGACACAAAATTACTAAAGTACGTTTTTCCCGCGCGTAGTAGTCGGGAAGCCCACGATACTAGATTAGAATTGGTGGAGTAGACGATAACGAGATAATAAGGTCCTATAATGTTTCCACTTTGAGCGCTTTCAGCCTTTGCTACTCGACTACACGATGATCGCGTTCAAACGTGAAAATACTAGCTTTCGTCCAGTGCAATTTTGTATTAGGACTCTTAAGGAAAATTTGTTATTAAATAATTATTATATGTATGTAATATAACATGGGAATGTTTCCATGTTGATGGTATTTCTTATATTACTAGTATTATTATAATCATGTCATTGCAATGTTTATTACTATTTAACACAAATACTACTTAACCGACTTGGCCGAAATTAGGTATGCTGAAATAAAATAATCATATTTTTATTGGATACCACATAAATGTATGCCTTACTGTATGATAAATAGAAATAATTCTCTTATTTCATATTTTGAACTAAAAGTTTAAATAATAACACTAACAGAAGATTACGTTTTATGTTCCATCACGTCAGGATTTCTTTATTCTTTTCTGCGGAAACAAGGAAAAATAAACCTAAAACTGCATAAGCGATGCAAGCCGTGTTTATTTTTATTGCTTTTTTAACTTTTAAGTATTTTGATGTACGGAGCATGGAAAAGTCGAAATGTTTCGTGTAAACACGTGGCCTTTGATACTGGACTTGACTGGAGCTGCCATGCTACAAATATAATTGAAATTTATGTTTACTTTTCGTTCAATTATCGAAAAATGTAGCTCTTTTTCAGCCCATTTCAAATAAGGGGAGATTCTCAATTCAATTTTTATGTTTCTTACCTGATAACTTTCACTGTATGAACCGATTTTGATGAATATTTTTTTATTGAAAGTTGCTGCCCCTAGTTTGATCCCATTTGATTTGGTTAAGTTCTGCTCCATGTTATATACGTTGTGTGAATGAATTTTATTTTAATTCCAATATTTATTACACAATTTTGCTTGTAGGTAACATTGAATTGTGACAAAATAAATGTAAAAATCATCAGTCATAAGTTGCTAGTAAAAAATCTCGTTTATGCTTCAAACGCTTCAAGTACTTAATTTAGTTAAATTATGTAAGGTAATATGATGTTATAATACAAACATTTATGATTGTCATCGCGTTGTATATAATCAGTGAGGAAACATGGAGACTCATACGATTTACCCGCGTTTACAAGCGTAATTCTGTCCTTACGAACGGTTGGCAACCCATCATCGTACGTATTATGTTTTTTATATGCCATTTTATGTTATGGAACCTTAAAAATATTTTATAATGATTGTCAATTATCTCTACATTGAACATATTAATTTAAACATTAGGTATTAGAGGTAAGAAGACGAGTTAGTAGCCTATATTGTGTGTAAAAGTCGAACATCCCAATTGCTTCTCAGCAAAATATACATCCGAGGGAATAAAGTAATTGACCAACAAATTGTCAATCCTCTAACCAATACAAGAACTACGCGGGCGTTTCGCATAATATCTGAGATAATAATTTTCGTGGTAATTATCACTGATTAATCGATTGCCTTTCAAAGAATTTGAATACAAAAAAAAAATAGAACGAACGAGAATAATTACGTACAATTTTTATACACCCTACTTACGCAGACTAAGTAGAGCAAGTATTAAAAAATATAAAAGCATCAATAAGCTTAAAAAATAACCCGCAACAGAGTGGAAATTAAATACGTGAATAATGAAACGAGTTAATATGGTAATTAGAGCGATTCGCGTTGTTTGCTACATACTGTAATACCATAGACCGCAAATTTATAACGCTTTATGACTGTCTGAATTTACGTAATGATGGGTGTTTAATATTTTCATTAATTAAATGTGTCTATTTAAAATTTATATCAGCAATCACACATGTTATTGTAATGAGCTATTGTATTGATATATAAGAGGAGAAACGTTTTAGGTACCTTCTTTGTAGGAGATTCTTGTTTATTTATTGCTTTATTTAAAAATTATTGGTGTTGTTTTTAACTAATGTACTTGACTTATATTAAAAAAGAAGTAAATAAACTAACCTAAGTTAATAAGTAATCACGGAAAATACTACATTCAATAGACTGGGTCATTAACCTTTTATTTTTAGTCACGGAAATCAAGAAGTCTATTCTACAAAGTGAGATAAACGGATAAAAAATTTGCCCACGGAATATCTTACGTTCATTTTCTTTTCCTTTTCTCATAGTTAAATACCTACTAATATAAACGTTTTGTGCAAAAACAAACATCGTTCAACGCGATAAAAAATCTCGTTAATTTTATATTGTAGATAAAAAGAATTCGCTTTCCAGATAATCGATAATATTATAGCAGCTTAGTGCCTATTGAGTCAGTTCCGGGCTGGGAAAGACTATAATTTTATTACTCTTCAGACTTGAAATTTATTTCCTCGTTCAATGTATTGTACATTTATAGATAGTTCTTGTTAATTGTTCTGTTATTGGATTGCAAACATTTCTTATTTTTAGGAACTATAAGAAATGTTGTCTGTGATTTAAATAAGTTAAATTTTTTCATATAATTCGTGGTTAATATGTGTTAATAAAGCTAATTATGTATCACAAATAAAACACTAGTTTCTTCATATCTATTTAATTTTTTTAACTATCTTTATAAGAAATACGATAACATTTGCGCAAGTCGCCTTAGTCCTGACGTTCTAAGTAGACATCTACAATAATACTGAAATACACAATACCTGTAGCAAAGATTTTAAACAACTCTAAACATTTGTGTATCTAAATTAAATAGATTTTAATTAAAACCTTTCAGAAACACGACATTATTCGGTTAAAAAACGGTCGAAATGTTTCATTGAAAAAGGAAAATTCCATGGAGCTTATAAAGTTACACTTGAAACACTAACAACGCACATATTTCAAAGTCGACGCGTTGTTAAATTTGACCGCCAAATATACAGTGTAAAAGGAAAAAATATCTAAAAATAAACTAAAAGTAAGTGACAAACGCGCCACGGGACCGGGTTCCGGAATAACATGAATTTGCTTGCTTTGTTTCCAGTTAATATTGTACCCAGGTATTTTCATCTAGCTATATTGGAAAATTTACAATAGATTCATACAAATTAATATATCTGTCCTTTTATGTATTTCAGGATATTTCAATCATAAACGAGGTGCGAAAACAACACCTACAGTTCCTTGCCGCCTCTTCTCTGTAGGCACTACTTGCCGGGTGGCAAATCTATACTAATCTATACTAATATTATAAAGCTGAAGAGTTTGTTTGTTTGAAAGCGCTAATCTCAGGAACTACTGGTCCGATTTGAAAAAGTATTTCGGTGGTAGATAGCCCATTTATCGAGGAAGGCTATAGGCTATATTATATCATCATGCTAAGACTAACAGGAGGCGGGTGAAACCGCAGGGAACAGCTAGTTATTTATATGTCGTATAACTGTTACTCAAATAAATCTAGATGGATAAATGTATGAGTTTGATTTTCTTAATTGATACTTTCTAAAGAAGAGCGAATACTTCACAAAATGTAAGTCTGCGTTGCCTAGATATATTTTTTGCTCTAAACGGCAGATGGTTCCTTTTTTCTACTTACAACTTATGTCAATAAGTTAAAATAATTGAAGGATTCATAATATTCCCGGCAAAATAACAATTGACCTGTCTTATAAAAAAATTGGTAGGCATATTATAATTTACAAACCATCTATTAGACATTTTCAATAACTCACTAATTACGACCAACCATGCTCTCTTGTCTGCATTTGCCAATCGTGCCATTGAAAAAATCCCAAGCCACAAACTACATTACGTACTTTCATTAACAATTAGCGGTCGCGTACCTACGGCACGTCTAGCAGTATTCAGTGGGCATATTAAATTGCTCTGTAAAAGCGGATTGCCTTTGCTTTATTAGTCCACTAATTTGATTTTATGTCCGGCCACTGCGGTCCTCCCGTGACTGGAAAAGTAAATAAAATATGCGTGCTTTGCAGCGATTTAGCCGCGGATTCCACTCCGTATTCCGATTTTAAAAGATATGTCTGATGCTGTGTAAACAAAAATACCTGAGGCGTGTTTGCGTTCGAAATGAAAAAATATACAATTCCGTTTTAAAATAATAGCTTAAGCTCCGACGTAGATTCTGTGGCGTTTAATATTTAGATTTCATTTGAAGTATGCGGTTTGAATATAATGTTGTTTTAGCGCTAGATGTGTTTAATGTATCATTAAATAGAGATGAACGTTTGTAAGATATAATATTATAATCGTGAGAAATCGTAATTGAGATAGAGCGATGAATGTATAACTAAGTGATTTTATAATGTGTAAAATTAAGACTATTCCAAAACAGAATGACTACTACTTTAATTAAGATTTTAATTGTCTAACGTTGCCCCTTTTTTAGAAAAAAATATATTATATTTATTAACTACCCCCAAGTGGGAACATAAAATCATGGTCATGGCCGACATGGAGTAAGTAGCTGGCGGGTCGTACGCCATTAATTTTGCAGAAAATTTAATTAGCAACAAGGGTCAGAGAGCTAAACGCGTAATATAATCAACGAAGAGCCACACAGATACATTGTACTCTAATTAGATGTACATACCAAAGGACAAACACAAAGGTTTTATTCCTGTTGATGTGACTCGCAAGCCTATTAGTGTCAACAAAGGCAAAATAATTCCTTTATTTAGGCCCTTCCCGGGTATGTTCGCTTTTTATCTTATGTCCAAATATTTAATAATTTATGCGAATTATGTGCAAACAACACGCAGTACTATTTTTGGACATCCTATTTGCATAAAAGCTTTTGTCTAATACTGTTTAATACGTACGTAAGAATAGATCAAATGGTATACAATATACATGTACCTACCTAGCTACTTCTTTATTATTAAACTACCAATAGTTTACGTGAGAACAATTTTCCAAACTTGTAAGAATTCTACTTATGAAAAATTTTCATTTTATTACGTTGTACTAAAAAACACTCGTAACCTTTTTGTATTTTAGTCAGTACCAAAGTACATAAAGTAAAATTAATAAAGCGTACAATCATTTTACCTACAACTCTGACGAATGTTTGAGACATATAGGTTTATAATATGTGTTTTAGTAAAACTCTTTATATTTCCATATCTTCTGAAGATTAGGAACAAATTTTCTTTGTGGACCCTTTTTGATATAAGCCGCTTAAAAAGTTTTCCATAATAATGTCGTCTAGTGTCAGCAATATTGCTTATACACGAGCCTTCTTTTGAATACTAAGCGCTCACAAAGAATCTCCAAGTTTGAACTATATTTTACATAAATTGAAATAAATTCATATAGGAAATATGCTTATTGCATTTCGTCGACTGTTTGCTTATGTACATGAACAAGTAGTAGCATTTCATATATCGTAACTATAACTGGAGGAAACAGTTAGATATGATCAAATTGAATTTCGGAAACATATTGGAATTTGGATTGTACATAGAATAGCAATGATGAGGAATAGAAATAGCAACGAAACATTGAATAAAATACTTTATGAGTCGTTATTTTCTTACACTAATATATATGCTGGTGTTATGGTATTGGTAACGTGTTTTACATCGTTGATAAAAATCCTTTTATATGTCATATTTTTGATTATCAAGGTTTGTTAATTCGAGGGAACTAAGACGGTACTGTAAAAGGTCATCGTGACCTATATCATAGTCACGGTATTCGAACTTGTAAGTTATTAGTTATGATAGATTGATGCTTGATATGTTTATATGAGGGAAGGGGGTAATCGAATCGGTATGAAATGCCAAAGACAGTAGCATAATTTGTGTTATTTTTAAGACTCTATTTTTGTAAAATGAAAACCTTTAGTGTTTTGTTTCCACATCAACGTTATCAGGACTCAGGAGACTGGGTTAAATTTATTCTTCAGCTGAAATGATATTCATATTTTCGCAATTCAAAATAGTGGTTTATTCTATGAAAAACGGTTAAAATGTGAATTCCATAGGCAAAATTCTATAGTCAAATCGTTTTGGTTTCAAATGATCTTGGATAATTTTATCAAATGCATATTTGGTGGCCCAATATTTTTTTAATATTTAGTATATATCAGGGATCAGAAATAATAAACAATGCCACTTTTCGATGCCTTTAATATTTCAGTTATTACAATTAGTTACATTTTCTTACGTTCCCTAAATTTATACAGATATAATATACTATCACATTGAAATTATAAATAACTAGATTTACAATAGAATATACATAGATTATCAGCTTTTCAAAAAATAAAAATATCTATCTAAAGACAATAATATATTGTTTGCTGAAGTATAACAAAACTTTGCTAATTTCGCCAAGTAATTTTTCAGATTCGAACTAAACACAGTACTAACAACAAGAAACATCCTATGCATTTCTAGAAATAGTTTCATAATTAATTATAATTACTTAAATGTCATAAAACACCTTGTACAAACATCGTTGGACGAATCTGTAGAATGTGATTAGGTAACCTTGGCGGTAATAATAATTTAAGAAGCTTTTATAAAATAAAACATATGTACGTCATGTAGTATTTACTTAATAGCGTTTACATGATAATTATCAGGTAAGAACAAGATCTTTAATTAAATTTTCCATGGAAAAAAGTCAGATTACAACGATATTTTTCTTTAACGTTTACTTAATTTCTTCTTAATAGAAATGTTGAGGGAGATTTTGTAGTCTTAATAAAATTATAATAAAAAATATAAAAATTCTCTTATTACTTGGTATCTATTCTTGAGAGTAAATTGGAATCTAGTTCATCTGTTTGTATTTAAATTTACTTAATTCTATTATTTACAGATGCCTACCTGATTTTTTTAATAATTTTTACTTTATCTTTATTTTGATATGACAAATACTAGTTAGATTCTAATTATAATCTAGAATTGTAATTACAATACACCTTATGTCGGTTAAAGTACATGATGGGGCTTAGTCGCAAAGGGGACTAGTAAAAAAAATGACTAGATTCGTCTATTTATTCACTGGTAATATTAAAACATTGGTTCAATATCGTTTAGAAGAAATTAAAAACAAGATGGCGTAAAGCAAAATGGCGGCGGATAGGTTTGGCGCGCGCGACGCTAGCGCCGACGCGGGGTTGCGGACGCACGCGCGAAACTCGTGAAATTCAGCGTGGACTATTGCGCAATAATGAACGTGCACGCAGGTAGCGTCGCAGTCTAGCACGTCCGTTGAATGGCGTACATGAAGAGCTGTCAAATACCTGTGAAAAGATAATTAAATTCAAATGGCAGAAAATAAAGAATCGACATTTGACATGAATAACTCTACCAAAAAGATAAGATAGAGTCTAAAATCTACATGAATTAAAAAATCTTGTCACCAAAATATATGCAACGTTTTTTGCAGCATTCATAACAGTTTTTCGAATTTTAAACAAATTACTTCACAATAATTTAATGACGAAAAATGACTAAAGTACTGTTTCCTTTTCAAAATACTCACTTGTTCAAATAGGTTCGATCGTTGTAGTTCCTTATTTTTTTAGATAAAGCGTCTAATGATACGGCATTTATTTCTCTAAGATTATAGTATTGTGTCAGATTATATTCCACTGCCCAATTCAATTCACCTCTCTTATTTGTAACATCAAGATAGAATTGTGTATAATCCAATACCTGTAAAAAATCAATTATTGTAATCATACATAGATACTTCAATAATAATTTTGCATACAAATATCATCAATTTCTTATAAAGAGCTTGAATATAGAGCACTCATTTGATTGATCTTTCGATACTTTATTTAAGTTAACAATAGGTACAGGTAAATTAGCTTGGAGAAATTTTTGCGTTTGTAGTAGTGTATGGTCAGCGAATAAAATAAAACAACATTTTATTTTTAGTTTTTATTTTATATATATATATATATATATTATATAAATATGGGATTTTAAATTAAACTATATGTGTTTCTCCTCTGAAAAAGATGAGACTTTAATTTAATATTTACACATTTAACATACGTATAACTTTTACAAAATGAACATGATTTTACAAAATGACAATGTTACTAAAATGAAAAATTTACTAACCTGAAAAAGAAACGACATTTAAAGTTTAATTCTTTAGTTTGAGAAGTCAAAGGCTTGCCTCGACCATGTTTTAACACTGGAGCCATTTTGAATTAACAATACAAAGTTACAACACTTACACACAAATTAAACACTTCAACAAATATTATAACAATAATAACAAATAATAACAACAATCAACAAATACAAAAGGAGATTGCCCAAGTGACTATGGCACTTGGTATCGCAATCAAACTTATTGTGTCAAGATGAAATATAGCTCAATTTAAAGCTTGATGTTAGTACTTTTAGAAACGATTAAAGTTTTTATATAAATAAGCCGCAGTTCGCGACAATAAAAATAAAACAATAGTTTTATTCAACACTTCAAAAAAATACTTTATCGAGTTTAAACTAACGATGAACGTTAAGTTTTACATTTATTACATAGGTAATATTTTAATTTACAAGACAAATGTGAAAAGTAAATCGTAATAAACATTACCTATTTCAAAATAAATTACGTCGAACATTGCGTCGAACCTTAGCGTCGAACACATTCATTCAAGATTCATTTCAAATAGAAACTATGACATATGACGCAGGACGCTTGCAAGAGAGATAGATATATGTGTCAAAACAAAAACTTTTACTTTTATTTCTATTTATTTGGTATAATTAAGACTTAATAGTGATAAATATGATCATTATAAATACAAATAGGAATTAACAATATCACGAACACGTGACACAATTAGTATTTTACCGATTCCATACGTGGTCATACATGTTTCAAAACACAAACTTTTAATATTATTTCAATTTATCCGGTATAATTAAGACTTAATAATGATACATATGATCATTATAAATACAAATAGGAATTAACAATATCACGAATACGTGGCACAACTCAAATTTTACCGATACCACCCGTGGTCATTCTCCTTTTTTTACCGATACCACCCGTGGTCATTCTCCTTTATCAATTAAACTACGTACATAATAATTATAATTTTTGAATGAAATGTGTGCTTTATGTTCTAACGGTACCAAACAACTGCATTTGGCACCTGCGGACAGCGTAAACTGGTTTATTCTGGTTTTGTGCGTGTTTCCACTTTCCACTATCAAGTGACGATTTATTTATTTGTTTTGTTTCGTAATTATTATGGTCAAATATTAATTATGAAACAAATTATAATGGACACGATATTTTATTGTTTCACGGTAGTCGCCTTGTCGTTTGCTCAAGGACGTGAAATTGAATGATATATTTTTTTTATAAAGTCAAAACCATTTTCTTTCAAATTAAAAGTTGTTTTTATTGAAAACAAAAGTGTTGCTAGGAATAAGTATAAAATTAAATAGTAATGTTAGGATATCGAAACATTTTTGTATAGGCCAGAACGATATAGTGGAAACGCGCTCCAAGATCTGAGTAATATACACACCACTACATATGCAAAAATTTCTCCAAGCTAATTTACCTGTACATATTATTTCATCATGCTTTACTTGGAACTAAATAAATATTTCATCAAGAGATGTAAAATAAAATACACTACTGTATCTTGTTTCGTAGCAATTAGCTATTAAGGCTTTCATTGCGTATTTATAAGGATCGTGTTTAGTAAGAGAAAGCATTACGATCAAACAAATTCCTAACACGGTGGGGGAGGAGTGGGCTTAAATTAAGTGGTGTCATGTACTGTGAGCACGAAATGGAAATTCATTACAGGCATTAGAAAACCACGAGAAATATATTAGTTTGAATTTATCACAAACAGCTCTAACGTGGGAATTAAATCATAACTAGAAGCTTTGTTCATAGTGGGGCTTAGGCCTCATAATGCCAGGATCGGGGTATTTATCACTGACGGTGAATGTCACATGTGACATGTCCCTTTGGTTTCATTGATACGATTAATTTAACTAAATAGAATAGATAAATTAGTTTAAAATATAATAATTTATATTTCAAAGAAATCTATCAATGCCTTCGAGGCTTCGATGAAATTGCAGACCAAGAAATTACGAATCAATTAGTAATAGTTATTAGAAGAGCTTCAAACTAATCTTCAATATAAAAAAGTACTTTTTGTTAGTGTTAATGAATATTGCATAGGTATTTAATAGTTAGACGTCATGAACTGATTCTCAAAAAACGTGGTTATTAGTTTTACCTTCTAAACAGCTTCAATTACAACTATCATCAAAGTACATGCATAATATTTATACCTACGCTGTCCTTAACATGAGAACTGAATACAAATATTAAGACATTATCATCGTCATTATTAAGACAAGCCATACTCACTTTTCCATTATTTGTATCGAATTTATACAGCCTCAATCCTGGATTAGATATACTACCAGCTCCTCTTGGAGTTATAGATGGCGCAAGCAACGCCCAAGACACAGGTTGACCTTTGAAAAATTATTAACGAACAGTGAAACAATTTTAAAAATCTAAAATCAAATTAATCACGAAGTTGTAGCTTTTAATCGCGTAAAGCTTTGGGTTTACTTTGTTTCCAAGTTTATAACTTCATTATTATGCCAAGACTTTATTACGCAATTAAGTTTTATTGACTTTTTACATGTTTGTCGTTAGCCACGAATTGTATTTAATGATATTATATAAGTCGGTATGGCTTTAAGTTTTTACTACTATTTAGGTAGTGCTTAAATTTCAAACAATTATAACAGATTGCTCCAAATACTATTTTTATAATCCAGACCTTACTACAGGGTGTCTCAAAAGAAAGTTTATATTTTGTGGATGAATAAAAAAAAA
>CAJQZM010041075.1:0-39244 GCA_907164665.1 Colias nastes | reverse complement strand
ACCATGATAAATGGGCTTGGTGTTGTGGGATGGGGCGCGGGGGGTGAGTTGAACTCAAGTCTTACTCAAACTCAAACTTATCGCAACTCACAAGTTCATAGATAGCACACAAAATTAATACTAAACAAATTCAAATTTCAAACTCAAACTCAAACTCAAACATTTATTTATTCAATTAGACTTCTTCGAGAAGCACTTTTGAAACGTCAATACATATTTTTAACATTTACCACCGATTCGGAAAGCAGTATCTATGGAGAAGAACCGGCAAGAAACTCCATAGTTGCTCTTTTAAATCATGTCAGTTTTACAATTTAATTTTACAAAATACATAATATGTAACATCATATATGTATTATAATAATATGCCAAAGAACTGTCCTGTGGTTTTTATGCGACGTAAAACTAATACTCAAACTTGTCAAAAACTCATAGATCAATACACGCACTCAAATTCAAATCCGAACACAAAATTTATACTCTAACTCAACTGAACAACTTAATGATATTGTATGTCAGTTGAGTTATTTATTATTTATTTATTTAACACTTTATTAGTTGTACAAACAGGAAAACCTTAGAATTACTTACAGCTAAAAACAGAGTTAGTGAGTGAGTGAATGAACTAGTGAGTTGTATATTAAGATTTTTTGCCTTAATATTAAAAATTATAGTATAAACTTGTGAATTGTTAATACCGACTTGATTTTAGGCAAATATTTATTTATTATTTTTTATATTTACAGGTATTGAAGCGGAAGCAGTAATGTTAGGTCAAGCGACTAGCATGTTATTGCCAAAAGTAGTGGGATACAAACTTAGTGGGGAATTGAACCCTATGGCTACATCTACTGATCTTGTGCTGACTATTACTAAGGTTAGTGATCGAATGAATGAAGGAATGAATGAGTGAACCAAAAAAGAGTTGTGTGCCGAGCACACTTTTCAGAAGTGAAATTTCTTTTGCAAGTTTCAAAGATACCAAAATCTTCGCCTTATTCCATGACGTGATGGCATTTTAATGACGTGACGGTATTTTCATGACGCGACCTTGAAATTAAACTCTCTATAAAAAGAAGTTTCGCTTCAATAAATTAAGATATATTTAAATTGAAGCCTATGGCCATGTCTACTGCTAACTATTACTAAGGTTAGTGAATGAATGAATGAAGGAATGAATAATTATGAATGAATGAATGGTTTTCTGTGATGTAAATGCAATAGGATATGTTATTACCAAAAGTAGTGGGATATAAACTTAGTGGGGAATTGAACCCTTTGGCCACATCTACTGATCTTGTGCTGACTATTACTAAGGTTAGTGAGTGAATGAATGAATGAAGGAATGAATGAATTAATTAATTAAGATATTTTTAAATTGAAGCCTATGGCTATATCTTATGATATTGTGCTGACTATTACTAAGGTTATTGAAGGAATGAATGAATGATTGAATGAATGAATAAATTAAGTAAAATTTTA
Source organism: Colias nastes (assembly GCA_907164665.1). Classification (NCBI taxonomy): domain Eukaryota; kingdom Metazoa; phylum Arthropoda; class Insecta; order Lepidoptera; family Pieridae; genus Colias; species Colias nastes. The sequence continues at coordinate 37,762 of CAJQZM010041075.1, read as the reverse complement.
ATTGAACTCTATGGCAACGTCTACTGCTAACTATTACTAAGGTTTGTGAATGAAGGAATGAATAGAGAAATATTAAAATGTTTTTACATAATATGTGACCTAGAAATTGCATATCTATTTTTATAAAGTTAAACTTTTAAAGTAATTTACATTATATTTTTTACGGTATAATTTATTAACATCCTTTCTGCACAGTATTTTGTTAACATTCTTGTAATTTTTTAAATTGTCTATCACTCAACAAAAATTCCATCACTTCCAGCACTTGTTATTTTTTAAATAATCTATCACTCAACAAAAATCCCATCACTTCCAGCACCTCCGTTCCCTAGGTGTGGTGGGCAAGTTCGTTGAATTCTTCGGCCCCGGTGTTTCTGCCCTAAGTATAGCCGATAGGGCAACTGTGGCTAACATGTGCCCCGAGTTCGGGGCAACTGTGGCACATTTCCCCGTTGATGAGAGATCGCTGGATTATTTGTCCCAGACCAGTGAGTATCTACTCAAATGTCACTTAAGTCGTACTCAAACTCAAACTCACAATCATAAATCATACTAAAACACATTTACGATATCACTTAAATAGTAATAGTACGCAAACTCAAAATTATGTGTTGATCACACTCAAACTCAACAACAAAATACAAAAAATCTATCTACTCAAACTCAATAAGTCATCATAATCAAGTAGAAAAATTCGTAAAATACATAAAAATTAATACATCATGTAGAAAACACACTCAAATTCATTTATTTACATCACTTAAACCGTACTCAAACTCAAACAAATCACCATGTTTATCGCACTCAAACTCAAAAGTAGTTAACCATATTCAAACTTAAATACTCCTATAAGATATTAAAAGTCAAAAGTAGTAAATTACAATCATGTAGTAATCAACTTCATATGCACATCATTTTTAAATAGGAGTTGAAATATTAAGTGGTGGTTCTATAATTCAACAAACAAAAATTTATCGAAATCCGTTCACCCGTTCTTGAGTGACATTTAAAATTTTTTTATCAAAAATATTTACATGATTTAGAATAATATAAATAATTATAATATTTTATTCCAGATCGTCCTGCTGAAAAAATCAACATAATAAGAGAGTATTTGAAAGCGACAAAACAGTTTAGAGACTACACGAATCCCGAACAAGATCCCGTGTTTTCGGAGGTATGTATGATCGTACTTATAAAAAGATATATATCCTACTAAATATAAATATTAAGCTTACGCTAGGAATACGACTAGATGTGTGTTTATAGATGATTTTTAAACCGATAAAAAAAAATATTCACAGGTAAATCACTACATAGTATAAAACAAAGTCGCTTCCTCTGTCCCTTTGTATGCTTAAATCTTTAAAACTACGCAACGGGTTTTGATGCGGTTTTTTTTAATAGATAGAGCGATTCAAGAGGAAGGTTTTAGTATATAATTTATTCGGTTTTAGACAAAGCGGGCGAAGCCGCGGGCGGTAAGCTAGTTGTATACTAAAACATTCCTTGAACATCACTATGTGTTAAAAACCGCATCAGAATCCGTAGGTTATAGGCCAAGCGGGCGAAGCCGCGGGCGGAAAGCTAGTTTGTAAATAAATTAAACATTACATTTTTGTTGTGTAAACGTTACAATAGCGGTTATTTTTTTATTTCTTTATTTTTTTCAGACAACAATGTAATTATAGTTAAACTAGCTTACCGCCCGCGGCTTCGCCCGCTTTGTCTAAAACCTAATAAAATATATACTAAAACCTTCCTCTTGAATCGCTCTATCTGTTAAAAAAACCGCATCAAAATCCGTTTCGTAGTTTTAAAGACTTAAGCATACAAAGGGACATAGGGACAGAAAAGGCGACTTTGTTTTATACTATGTAATGAAGATCTTAAAATAACTTCAAACTACGGCCCATATGAACTTAAAACTACTTAACTATATTAATATCAGTTTAGGTTTATGTTTACTTGTACTAAATAAAAAAAAAACAATAATATTACAGATAGTCGAACTGGACCTATCCACGGTCGTGACGTCAGTGAGTGGACCGAAACGACCGCAGGACCGTGTTTCCGTTTCCGACATGAAGGTGGACTTCGCGCAGTGCTTGACTAATAAGGTGAGTTGGTGTGAGTTGAGTGAGTGACAACCTGGGTAGGTTGTCACTCACTCAACTCACACCAATCAATCAATCTCAGAAAATCACCAACCAATCAATCTCATAAAATTAAATGTATACAAAAGTAATAAAAACGAACACAAAGTATTTTGACTGACCGGTTGGCTTGGTTGGTAGTGGCCCTGCCTATCAAGCCAGAGGTCGTGGGTTCGATTTCACCCGGGGCAAATATTTAAGTGATGAACATAGATGTTTGCTCTGTGTCTGGGCGTTAATTATCTATATAAGTATTTATTTAAAATTATAAATGTATGTCAGCCATCTGGTTTCCATAACACAAGCGAAAGCTTAGTATGGGATCAGATAGTGCCGTGTGTGAAAATTGTCCTGAAATATTTATTTATTTTATGTAAAATCGAGGCAAAGTTTATTATTCTTCCTGATTGATTTCCTTGCTAACAAAATAATCACAGCAATAATTTTCATGGTAATAAATACTCAAACTCAAACATTTATTTATTCAATTAGACTTCTTCTAGAAGCGTTTTTGAATCGTCATTACATATTTTTAACATTTACCACCGATTCGGAAAGCAGTATCTATGGAGAAGAACCGGCAAGAAAGTCCATCGTAAACTAAAAAAAAAGACGGGTTGCACTCCGGGAGTGCCGGCAGAAGTGAAAACTTGATTATTAACGTTCAGCATGTTTGATATTTTGGAATGGTATCCGTCTTACGCATGGAATATAAGGGCTAAAAAAAAAAATCCGTCTTACGCTTTTTCGATCAGGCCACGTGTCCTGACGCGAGTTTAAGATTTTATACCCAACGCCGCTAAAGAAGTTTTCACTTCAACATACATACTCACAAAAACGTCTTCTAATAAATATGAATATAAAATAACGTACACAGATGAGTTGGTCGTGTAAAAAGCAGTAATCAAATACCCAGTGACAGAATCGATAACATGTGAACTGAGTGAGTGAATACTTTCTCTCACAGACAGATTTTCTTGATATTAATTAAATAATATACAGAAAAGTTGAAAAATAATGATCACACATACTCAGATAAATAAAAGATGGGCTTCTTTTTCTTCTTTAAAGTGTGAGTTTAAAATAACATATATAGGTCGTGTAAAAAGCAGTTTTCAAATACCCGGTGACAGAATTTATAACATGTTTACTGAGTGAGTGATGACTGTCTTACAGTCAATCATTTAGAAATTAAAGACTTTTTAACGGATTTTAAACGCGATTTATTCATTATATCATTTTCCCGACGTTTCGAACACTTTAGCGAGCGTGGTCACGGGGAGACGGGGAGTCAATCATTTTTTTTTATTTTTTCTAAATGATCTTGAAGGCAATATAACAACATAATAAGCTAAATTAGTTTTCGAAGATAATATCGTCGAAAAAGTCATGAAAAAGCGGTAATCAGACACCCAGTGACAGAATTTAAATTACATGTCTACTGCGTTACTAACAACTGTCTCGTCCACACAAAATATTTATACATAGAAAGCTGTTATGAGACATAATACATAAATAAGTAAATAAATAAATAAATATTTCCGGACAATTTTCACACACGGCACGATCTGATCCCATACTAAGCTTTCGCTTGTGTTATGGAAACCAGATGGCTGATAAACATACATATATAATTTAAATAAATACTTATATAGATAATTAACACCCAGACACAGAGCAAACATCTATGTTCATCACACAAATATTTGCCCCGGGTGGGAATCGAACCCACGACCTCTGGCTTTGAAGGCAGATCATATATTAACAATGTGATCAGATAAACACACATTTGCATTAAATCACATACTTGAACTAGCTTTTCGTCCGCGGATTTACCCGCGTACAGGAAATTACCATAGGAATAAAATAATTTATCGCGTTAAAAAGGTAGTCTAAGCTACTCTTTAGCCACATTTTCATACACATATATATCACATAATAAACCCGACAAAATATAATATAACTAACATTCTATAAAATAACATAATATACACAATACTGATGACTGAAGCATAGGATATCCACGAAGCGACAGTAATAACATACCCAGTGACAGAATATAAAACATGTTCACTGAGTGAGACACTACTTTCTCTCCCAGACAATATTCTTACATTAAAGACGAAGAAGATGAAGCAATAAAAATAAAAACAAATTCATAATAATCTATACTAATATTAAAAAGCGCAAGAGTTTGTTTATTTGTTTGTTTGAACGTGCTAATCTTAGGAACTACTGGTCCGATTTGCAAAATTCTTTCGGTGATAGCCCATTTATCGAGGAAGGCTATAATAATATAGTAATGATATAAATAATCACGCTAAGACCAACAGGAGCGGAGCAATGCGGGTGAAACCGCGTAGCACAGCTAGTTCATAATAATCTTATCTGATAAATGCTTCTGAAGAAATGATCAATAAGTGACAGTAATAACATACCCAGTGACAGAATACAAAACATGTCAACTGAGTGAGTTACTACCGCCACTTAATGATACAAACAATGAAATAAACGTAAATGATATAATATAACAAGTTAAGTATATACAGTTATATTGTTATATGTGAAATTTTCACCTTGCTGCTTCATTTAAACATACAGATTGAATAAAAGAGATTCTTATATTTCTTGAAAAATATGTCATAGAGAAAAAGTTATCATACCTGTAACAGTACATTGCTTTATGGCCTCTTCTTACAAAAATTAAATCCATACTAATATTATAAATGCGAAAGTAACTCTGTCTGTCTGTCTGTTACTCAATCACGCCTTAACTACTGAACCAATTTGCATGAAATTTGGTATAGAGATATTTTGATACCCGAGAAAGGACATAGGATAGGTTTTATCCCGGAAATCCCACGGGAACGGGAACTATGCGGGTTTTTCTTTGACTGCGTGGGCGATGCCGCGGGTGGAAAGCTAGTAATAAATAAATTTCAGACGAATTTTTCGCCAAGTGACAGTAATCAAAAACCCAGTGACAGAATATTAAACATGTCTACTGAGTGAGTGACTACTACTACTCTGCAAATTTTGATAAAAAGTAAATTTATAATAATTAAAAATACACTATTACAAGATTTCTTATAATTAAATACACTCAAGAAAAATATATGGGTTGTTATGTTGGCAGCACAATAAAGTGTTAAATAAAAAACATTAATAAATAAAAAGCACAGATGATTCAGTCATAAAAAGCAGTAATCAAATACCCAGTGACAGAATATAAAACATGTCCACTGAATGAAAAATCACTGTTCTTTAGAACAAAATTACCAGATGAAGGCTTCAAAGATTGTTAAAATAGTTCCCAGGAGATAACGTCTGACCGTGACAGTAATTAGACACCCAGTGACAGAATATAGCACATGTCAACTGAGTGAGTGACTACTCTCAGTTCAAGACATTCTTAAGACACTATTTTTGCTTCACCTGTATGTTTGTTTGTAGGTAACCTGGCCTATGGGCTCGATTTTAACACACCGGGTAAATTTAATTCAAACTTATACTTCTCAAGAATCGGTGACAACACACAAATATGTGTACTAAAGCATGTACTTGTATTAAAGCTTGTTTTTTCTTGTTTTTTGCACGTCAGATGAAACAACCAATGAGTGACAGTAATCACACACCCAGTGACAGAATATAAAACTTGTCAACTGAGTGATTGACCACCATCTCACAAAGATAATATTACTTTATATATTTCAATTGCATTACACTGAAGAAATTGTCTCTAAATGACAGTAAACAGACACCCAGTGACAGAATATAGTACATGTCTACTGAGTGAGTGGCTACCGCCTCTTAAAGACACTAATTACACATTTTAATGAGAACTAGCTGTTCCCCGTGGATTCGCCCGCATTGCTCCGCTTCTGTTGGTCTTGGCGTGATGATATATAGCCTTCCTCGATAAATGGGCTATCTAACACCGAAAGAATTTTTCAAATCGGACCAGTAGTTCCTGAGATTAGCACGTTCAAACAAACAAACAAACTATTCAGCTTTATAACATTAGTATAGATTAAAGCATTGTCATAAATAAAGTACACGTATTTAGGTAACGATTTGAATAATATTAACAAATGCATCGATGAGTTAGTCTCAAAAAGCAGTTTTCAAACACCCAGTGACAGAATTAATTACATGCCTACTGAGTGAGTGACAACTGTTCTTTATAGACTTACTAAATAGTGATAAAATGTATATAATCAAATCCTTTGGTTTGGATACTGAAATTTTCTCTTGTAGAAACTTTTTTAATAATAATAAATGACGAGTAAGTCATAAAAAAGCAGCAATCAAACACCCAGTGACAGAATTAACACATGCCTACTGAGTTAATGACTACTGTTTAATTAAGACAATATTTCTGTTTAGCTATGTGTTTCATAAACTTAGATAATACAACAACCAATAAATAAACTGAACTGTTACCTTACCTAAAAGGTAAAATGTTACCAGAACAAACATGAAATAGACATAGCCATTGAGTTGCATAAAGATGAATCTTCAATGAGTGACAATAATCAGACACCCAGTGACAGAATGTAAAACATGTCTACTGAGCGACTAACTACTATCTCTCAAAGACAGTGCAATTTATTTTGAAATAACATACCATTCCGGTTTTATATGCCAAAAATCTCATTGCCCAAATTGCACAAAGATGAAATCGTCAATGAGTGACAATAATCAGACACCCAGTGACAGAATATTTAACATGTCAACTGAGTGACTAACTACTATCCCCCGAAGATTATAATTACTCCACAATTAAGCAAACACACAGTTAAACTAAAATATTTGTGTTACATGATTTAAAACTGATAAAACAATGCGTCGGATAATTAATAAATTGCACAAAGATGAAATCGTCAATAAGTGACAATAATCAGACACCCAGTGACAGAATATTAAACATGTCAACTGAGTGGCTGACTACTATCTCTCGAAGACAATATTTAAGCAATGAACTATGCAACAACACAAAATTTAATATTCTATGTTGGACAAAGATGAAATTGTCAAGGAGTGACAATAATCAGACACCCAGTGACAGAATATTAAACATGCCTAATGAGTGACTAACTACTACCTCTCAAAGACAATATTTACGCAATTAATTATGCAACACACACAATTTTAGTGTTAAATACGACAAATCTAATAAAGCGATAGTGTGATTAATAAGTTACACAAAGATGAAATCGTCAATGAGTGACAATAATCAGACACCCAGTGACAGAATATAAAACATGCCTACTGAGTGAGTGACTACTATCTCTCAAAGACAAGTATTCTAATAAAATAATAACAACACTGAATAGTAAAGATGAAATGGCCATAGAAAAACAGTAATCACATACCCAGTGACAGAATAAAATACATGTCCACTGAGTGAGTGACCACTGACTCTCTGAGGCAGTATTTATGAACAAGCAACTGATGAAAAAGTCACTCAGTGGCAGTAATTACACACCCAGTGACAGAATTTGTACATGCTAGTTAGTTAGTAACTACTGCCACTTAATAACAAGATACGTGTCTTCTGAGCTTTATTCCTCGCTATAAATCGTCAATGAGTTGGTTGTAATATGAAATTGATGACACACTCAGTGATATATAAATCTAATGAGTGACTTTAAAAAGCTAACTTACCTCAAAATAACTACACTCACATTTTTTTCACTATTTCATTGTGATTATTAAACAACTGCGAACACAGAATTGTAGATATCACTTATAGTTAAGCTGATGTTTACTGTATGAATGCGTTTTTAATACTGATTGATTTTAATCAATTCGTGAGTATATATACGCGAATAAGCATCATTACCTAATGATAATTGAAGGTATTTGCAAATAATATCATTATGGGATTAATAATTTTCTAATGATTTTGTTTACTTAATTGTTTTCTTTGGAAGTTTTTAATTAATTAATGTTTCTCACGGTGTTATGTAGGAATGGATTTTTTTTATGTATGTTTGTGGTGATGCCTGGAACTGATTTTGATTTTAAGGGAAAGTTAGTTTTGTGTTTTTCTCTCGATGGTTTATACTTTATACTAGCTGCTCCGCGCGGTTTCACCCCCGTGGCTCCACTCCTGTTGGTCGTAGCGTGATGATATACATATATTTTATTTTTATTTTTATTTTATTTATTTAGGTCATCCAACATTAGTCACAACAATACTTATAGCTAGGGTACATAATATAACAAAAAAAAATTACAATTGTGACAAACATTTACAGGATAACACAACATGATTTTTGAGTCAAGTCACTATGTGGTACACAACGCAAAAAAATAAATAAAAATAAACAAGATTAAGATAATTCCTTTATATACTTGCGGATCTTATTACAATTGTCGTGAAAAATATCAATAAAATTGGCATGCTCGTTGACCAGCTTACTTAATCTACAAATGGGGGAATTTCGGCCAAATACGGTCCTACGCAGAGGAGGAACCAAAGGTGTAATTTTATTACGCGGGTACCTAGTAGGAACTCTGAGATTAAATTTATTTAAGAGTTGCGGACAATCAATTTTATTCTGGAAAATTTTGGTGACAAAAATAATATCTGAAAATATAAAACGGTTTTCTAGAGATAAAATGTGAAAATGCGACAAACGCCTTTGGTAAGAGGAGAGCCTTTTGCGAGATAACCTGCAAGAGAAACTCAGGTGCCATAAGAATCTCTTCTGTATACGTTCTAGTCTTAAAATGTGAGTCGCGTAATGTGGTCTCCAGACAACCGAACAGTATTCAAGAATGCTACGTACAAGACTGTTGTATAACATAATCTTAGTTTTGGTGTTTTGAAATCCTTTAGAGTTTCTCACAATAAAACCCAACATCTTTGAAGCACGATTCGTAACATATTCAAGGTGATTAATAAAAGTTAGCTTAGTGTCAAATAGCACTCCCAAGTCTTTAGTGACAGAATTCTCCTTGATTATCATATTGTTTATCTGATATTTGAAAGGAATAATTTTAGATTTTCTAGCAAAGCGGATGAAAAAGCATTTTTCAGTGTTCAATTCCATACCATTGCTAAAGCACCATAAGACTAGCTTATCAAGGTCTTGTTGTAGTTTCAATGCGTCCTCAAAGCAACTAATAATTCTACAGAACTTAAGGTCATCAGCATACATGAAGCAACGAGAATTTTCTAATATTTCTGGAATGTCATTAATGAAGAAATTAAAAAGAACAGGACCAAGGTGCGAACCTTGAGGAACTCCCGAGGTAACACTGTGTGGCGAAGCATCAAACCCGTTAACAGCAACAAAAAATGTACGATCGCTTAGATAGGAATTTATCCACTTCAAAAACATCGGTGAGAGTCCATATCCACATAATTTTTGCAGCAAGATGTGATGTGGAACCCTGTCAAAAGCTTTGCTAAAGTCAGCGTAAATAGTGTCAACTTGTTTATTTGAATCCAGCTCATGGATAATGGTTATTTTGGTTGGTTGGATAAATGGGCTATCTAACACCGAAAGAATTTTTCAAATCGGACCAGTAGTTCCCGAGATTAGCGCGTTCAAACAAACAAACAAACAAACTCTTCAGCTTTATAATATTAGTATAGATTAAAGGGCGAAATTGTTTGTATGTATGTGTAATACTGGAGTTATTATATTGCTCAGATTTGCAAGTTTTGCAATTCGAATCAAAATTTATTCTGCAGTTTCGAGAATATTTCGAATATTCGGAATACAAAGACGATTAAAATTTTTAAATATAAAAATAAACTAACACATAGTTAAATAAATTACTTATTTAAATGGCAATAATTATGTCCCGAATAATTAATTGGTTCTTCGTCTATTAACTCCTCAACGTACGAACTAAATCAGTTCGCTACATCCAGAGATTACCTCTAACAATATCACAAACTCACAAATTCACAAACTTTTCCTCTTTATAATATTAGTATAGAGTATAGATGACAAAACAATTGATTGGGCATTAACCTTTCCTACAAGTCGGTTAAAACACCATTTATACATTGAGAAATTAAATATTTTAACGGATTTTAAACTCGATTTATTCATTATATTATTATCCCGACGTTTCGCACACTTTGCAGCGAGCATGGTCACAATTTAAATTTTACACCATTTATCTTATATGTACAGGGTTACTTGTAAAACACCAGCAACCTCGCAGGACAAGATAGCTAACATCATAAGTAACAACATTTGTTCTACAACTTTTGATAATTTGTTACATTTTATTTTCATACAAAAATAAATATTCATTTAATTTTCCGTTTTAATATTATAAACTCTACGCGCATCCCAAAAATTACGTAAACAAGAAGCGAACGAGAGAGGGAAGGCAGCGTCGCGTCGTCCTTTCGATAATGAATAGAACATAGACTTACAAACGTTAAGAGAGTACAATAAAAGCTTAAAAAATCATTTAAAAATAATTTATTACGTTATGCCAATAGTCGTAGAACAAATGTTGTTACTTATGATGTTAGCTATCTTGTCCTGCGAGGTTGCTGGTGTTTTACAAGTAACCCTGTATATAAAAATGAATCGCAAAATGTGTTGGTAAGCGCATAACTCGAGAACGGCTGAACCGATTTCGATAATTCTTTTTTTATTATATTCCTTGAAGTACGAGGATGGTTCTTATGTAGAGAAAACGTAAACATGTACCACGGGCGAAGCCGGGGCGGACCGCTAGTTAATAATAAATATTTCAGGACAATTTTTCACACACGGCACGATCTGATCCCATACTAAGCTTTCGCTTGTGTTATGGAAACCAGATGGCTGATAAACATACATATATAATTTTAAACAAATACTTACGTCTTGAATATTCTGCCAATTGAATAAAATACCTCAACACAATATGTATTTTTAACACAAAATATGTAATAATATTAATTTTATATTTATAAAGTTTGAAGCAATTAAACAAACCGCATACTGATAATTTGTGGTTACAATTTTGATTGATTTTTTTGATAATATTCAAATGTAGATAATGTTTTGTGGTGTTTTATATAAATAACTAGATTTAAAGTAGTTAAATAACGAATTGAATTGAAATGAAATAAATTTATTTGTCCATTAATTTTTATAAATTGAAATAAATCCCACAAATTTTTTTACCATTTTTTTGTGAGATATGGGGACGTATTATGACCTCTTATTTCCAGTCAGTTTACGCCGTGAACTGACTGGCAAATTCATAGAATACCAATTAACCATGGCTGGTTATTGCGATCATATTATGAATTTGCCAGTCAGTTCAATTCACGGCGTAATCTGTCTGAAAATAAGAGGTCATAATACGACCCCATAGGGCCCGTAAACCCCATAGACCCCATAGAGTAATAAAATTAGAATAACATAATATATTTATACATGTGCACTCGAAAAACAACCTTTTTCAACACGTAGTTGAAAAACAACCTTTTTCAACACGTAGGTAAAAAAATCTTTTTGTGCTTTTGATTTTTTACGAAAAAAAAAATGTTAATAATTTGTTAATGGTTAATTAGTATTTTAGTAATTACCAAAATATATTATTTTTTACATTATAAATTAGTGTTAATCCCTAATTAGGTCGACACTTGTTTGGAATAAAAAATATAAACAGAATTGTTAAAAAAGGTACAAATTAGATAGTGAAAAATAACTTATTTAAGTCCGTTAAAAATAATATGATAACTGTAATAATGCAGCTTACATTAACAAAACCGCACCTAAATTAGTTTAATAATTAAACTAATCAAAAAATAATTTAACATACATACCAAGAATTTGAGAATATAACACAACTACCTAACTGAAGTAAAATTAAACTTATAATAAAAATCTCACTCAATCAAAACATTGATTTTGCGAACATAGCAATTTCTCTTCCTAACAATACTATAAATAATACATATTTCTGTTTGTCTGTTCATCATTTTTTTTTATTGAGGTCAGTTTTATAATAATGAGTGTCACATATGTATGAATTTTTGTTATTTTTTACGTAGAAACGGCTGAACGGAATTTCATGAAATTTGGTGCTGAGATAGATTTTAATCAGAATGAAAGTAGGGTTTTTATTTTTACATGATAATAAATAGAGCTAGATTAGGGAATTAATGTAGCCTATATGTTCTTCCAGAATCTATCTACATGCTGAGTTTTATTCAAAACGGTTCAGTAGTTTAATAATAATTCTTGCAAATAAATGTAATTTGAATTTGAATAGATATAAACTTTCTTCATGAGCTATCTAGCTAACAGGGTTTTGTTAAAATCGATTCATCCGTTTAAATATAACTAAAATTTTATCAATAGGTTTGATATTGTTCAGTTACACAAAAACAACTAAATTGTTTTTAATGAAATTTGACAAACAGGTAGTTCGTAAACATCATTAATACATTTGTTTGTCATGATTTTAACTGAGACAAAGCCAGAGTAAACATGTAGTATCTAATGTGTTTGTTTTTTTTATATAATGTAATAGACAATAATCCTGTAATTATTTTGTTAAAAATAGTAAAAAAATATTTCCAAATAAGATACTTACCTTAATACGAATAATAACTGGTCTACATCACTACATCACTACATAGTATAAAACAAAGTCGTTTTCTCTGTCCCTATTTCCCTATGTCCCTATTTCCCTATGTCCCTTTGTATGCTTAAATCTTTAAAACTACGCAACGGATTTTGATGCGGTTTTTTTAATAGATAGAGTGATTCAAGAGGAAGGTTTTAGTCATAGAGATCTAGAGAGATGCCAATCGCTTGCGCTGAGTACGAAACCTGGTGTCTCATAACAAATTTACGCACACAACAGTAAACAAATAAAAACAATACTTCGCGTTGTGTGCGTGTCATCACACAAAAATTTGAGAGCGACTATTCGTTCGCACACTAGATTGTAAGTAACGTACGTATACAGCACCACACAGCCGCAAGATATGCGTTTACGATAGGGATTGCTTGTCGATAAAATGAGAAACGTTAAAATTAAAACAATTTACCTATAGGCAATACAGTAACTAGGTAGAAAATAGAAATGGACACCTTGATGGTAGCATTCATGGTGATGAAGTACATAAAGCATTGCCTATTGACTTATTGTAAAGTAATATAAGTATGAAATAAGTGACTTCTTTTTTTAATCCATGTATAATAATTACTATAAAATTATTGCTCGAGTACCTATCAAATAATAATAATACAATCAGATATTAAGCTAATAGTAATACATTATGATATAAAAATAAGGTAGTAAAATAATACATAATACGATAAAAAATCCGAATCTTATCGACATGGACACACTCGACGCGCATCCTCAACTAACGACCGCGAGCAGCGGCCGTACAGACCCCGTACTACACGATCGAACGTTTTTGTTAGCTTTAGTATGTTCATTATACATTGCGGTATTCGAACTTCGCGTTTGAATAGAGTCACGTACAGAAGAAGCATTGTAAACTATTTACATAAATTATTGTGACTGTCGTTCTGTCACATAATGAAAGCAAGAAATCACTCTACGTAATATTGTTTTTGAAATTTTAGTAAGAAAATCGTATAATTTTCAGTACTTACCGATGGTATGTGATTCCATTTGACTTAAAGTTGCTGGTTTCACTTCGGTTTTTACAAACTTTAACGGAACAACACGGCATTGTCAAATAATACCCGGCCGACGGTCGAACGTCAACTGAATGCAACAAACAGCATGTGTTCTTTTTTTGGGCATATTGCTGCGACACCGGCCCCGCCCCCTAACCATATCTCCCTTTAGTTTCTGTGATCTGTGGTTTTAGTATATAATTTATTAGGTTTTAGACAAAGCGGGCGAAGCCGCGGGCGGTAAGCTAGTTTCCAAATAAGATACTTACCTTAATACAAATAATAACTGGTCTACGTTTTCAAAATAAAACCTTTAAACAGAATTCTAAAAAAAAAACAGAATTAATAAATACATAAAATATACCTACTTAGTTATTAAAAAAAAACTATCTATCTGATTTTCTAAAAATCACTTCATAAAAACAAGAGAACTAAGTACCATTAACAGCTGTATAATTAAAACCAAATTAATTAAAAATCAGCAATAAAATCCGCGGGTGAAAACTAGTACATCATATTCAAGGCAATATAAAAATGCTGAGTTAGCTATATTTATAATTATACGACATTTCCGTATGTATGTATGTCAGGGGCGTGTAAACGATTGTTTTAATTTGACCCAGATTTAATTTGGACCCTATGTCCCATAGTGGGGAGCTTGGGACGAATATAAACGTCCCTTGTCCCACTGTTTTTTGTATATTTCTTGTTATACAGAAAAAATCTGGAGTTTTAATTGTTACTAGCTGTGCTCCACGGTTTCACCCGCATTGCTCCGCTCCTATTGGTCTTAGCGTGATGATATATAGTCTACAGCCTTCCTCGATAAATGGGCTATCTAACACCGAAATAATTATTCAAATTGGACCAGTAGTTCCTGAGATTAGCGCGTTGAAACAAACTGTTGAGCTTTATAATATTAGTACGGATATGGTGTGCTGTAATATGTTGTGCTTTTAATTAAAATTCTTTATATTAGTATATTCTTAGTTTTAGTTATAAATTATTATATGTATGTTAGTCTGTAAGGTATTTATTCTATGGGTCTGTACAATTTATTGTCTGTTACCTGAAATAAATGTTATAAATAAATAAATTTTCATTCAATCGTTCATTCGTTCATTCGTTCGTTCAGATCGGTTTCAAAGGCTTCGGCCTGTCCCCCAACCAACTGTCCGCTTCGGGTAGTTTCTCCTTCAGCGATGGCAAGGAGTACACCATCAACCATGGTTCCGTTATCATAGCCGCTATCACGTCGTGTACGAACACGTCCAATCCTAGCGTTATGTTGGGAGCTGGTGAGTGCTAGAATAATTCTATTTGTACTTAAACTTAAAGCTAGACTTAACTTAAATTTACTTAAAATAATTAATTACTTTGCCAAATATTGTTTTATGTTGTACTTGACTGTACTTGACTTGCCGGTTGGCTTGGTTGTTAGTGACCCTGCCTTCCAAGCCAGATCTCGTGGGTTCGATCCCCACCCGGGGCAAATATTTGTGTGATGAACATAGATGTTTGCTCTGTGTCTGGGTGTTAATTATCTATATAAGTATTTATTTAAAATATATATGTATGTTTATCAGCCATCTGGTTTCCATAACACAAGCGAAAGCTTAGTATGGGATCAGATCGTGCCGTGTGTGAAAATTGTCCCGAAATATTTATTTATTTATTTATTTATGTGGTCATACTTGAATTATTAAACTATCGTTGCATGCTTTGAGTAGTAGTAGAGTAGTACTTAAACTCAATCTTCACTCAAATTTAAATGTAAATAGTCCACGTTTAATAAGATTTAAAAACAGTAATAAAAGTTCCAAAAGCTTACATCTTGATTAAAGTTGGTGAGATGAAATGAAATAAATTTATTTGTCCATTTTATGTTTTACAAATAATGTACGATAGTGGGTCCCAAACTAAGTGAAATACTTGTGTCTTGGGACTCTGAGTTGCGCTTATTGGTTATATACATATTATGTTATGGACAGTAGGTAGTTAAGAAGTAGGTAAATAATGTAATGTAATGGAAGTTAATACAATTAATAAAAATAAAAGAAAAGTACAAGTACATTATTTTGCGGTTTGCAACACGCGTGTTCGTGATAGAGTGTGTGTGTTTGATACTTGTACAGATACTTATACATTTACAGTTAAAACTGAAGCAATAAGTTTTGTTTTTTTTTTACTTGGAGCTGGTGATATACCGGAACTTAAAATAATACTTCAAAAATCCTAACGTCGTCATTTGCTACGATTTAACATGTTTAAAGCGGAGATTAAATCCGTTAAACCTTTTCAATTTCTATATAGAATTATTTTATTCACAAATTTCTAGTACACGTACTCTAATATAATTTATTTACTAGGTCTCCTAGCAAAGAAGGCAGTGGAGAATGGCCTTAGTGTGCTACCTTATATCAAGACATCTCTATCGCCTGGATCTGGTGTAGTGACCTATTATTTGAGGGTAGGTAGAAAAATATATAAAAAATGTGTGTCAAGTTATTTTATTTCTATGTTTTAGTTGCTTTATTTTTCAAAATGTGACATTAACATAACTGCTGTACATCTATTTTAATGTTATTGACAACAAAAATCATAAAGGAACATAAATTTGGAAAAAAAAAATAGATACTATTCCATTAGCACATTTTTTTAATAATTCATAAGAAGTATAATTATCTAGATTTAATTTCTATATTTTTAGTATATTAGCAATTTACGTTTTTAGTTTTTTAAGCAAATGTGCAAATCTTCACCTAATTTGTTTATCCGTTTTCATGTAACACAGTGACAAACATACAAAATTTTTACAGGAATCCGGAGTTATTCCATACTTGGAAAAACTCGGTTTCAACGTCGTCGGCTACGGGTGTATGACATGTATTGGGAACTCTGGTCCGATTGACGATAATATCGCTAATACTATTGAAAAGGTAAGATTTTTTGTAAATTTAAAACAAGAATGAAAGAAAATGCATTGGTTTGTACCGTTAACATAAAAATACAGTTTTTATAATATATAATTATAATAATAAATCTCAATAGATGGCGCGCGGTGTGTCCCTTAGACACATAAAACTGAAAGATTAGAATAAATTCGATCTTACTGGCGGGTCACGAGTGGCTGAGTTGGTCAGGCATCCGCCCCGGAATGGCGCGAAAGGATGCGGGTTCGAGTCCCGCTGAGTGATCGAATTTTTTCTATTCTTTATAAATTTATATTTATAAAGCATTTGAATGCCATTAAACCAAAAATAATGTCCTTTCTCGGGTATCAAAATATCTCTATACCAAATTTCATGCAAATTGGTTCAGTAGTTAAGGCGTGATTGAGTAACAGACAGACGGACAGAGTTACTTTCGCATTTATAATATTAAGTATAGATACGTAAACAGAATAGTATAGTTAATTTATTCACCTAGGGCTGATTTTTCAATCCTTGGTTAAAACTTATTCATCGAATAACGTATTAAACTACCATTTCAAAAATGTATTCTAATTGTCCGTTTAAGACAGTTTACAGGTGACATTTAAAAATTTTCGTGTAATACTTTATTGGATTATTTTAACCAAGGATTGAAAAATCGGCCCTTAGTCAATCACGAATTTTATAAAATCCCCCGTCAGAACGAGCTAGTATGCTGCGGCGTGCTATCCGGCAACCGCAACTTCGAAGGCCGCATCCACCCCAACACACGGGCTAACTACCTCGCGTCCCCGCTGCTCGTGATCGCGTACGCGCTCGCTTCCACTGTGGATATAGACTTTGTGATCCAGCCGCTTGGTGAGTGCTGATACCCTGCTACTTTACAGGGAAATTCGAATAAAAACGGAAAAAAGATAGTTCAACTTCCTCATAGTGTATGGTACCCTGGTACTTTTCTTCATAGATAGTGCGTCTAATATACTAAAATTGACATTTTTGACAATGAACTTCTTAGTGACTTATGGTGGCCTGGTACTTTTATTCACTGATGGTCTGTCTTATACAATAAAATCGACATTTTTGACGATGAACTTCCTAGTGACTTACGGTGCCCTGGTACTTCTGCAACAGTTGTTAGATAAAAAAACTGTGTTTTTATTTAAAATTCTATTAAGAGCTCTTGGTAAGTTATGATGCCCTGGTACTTTTGATGAAAATTAGATATTGTGTCGGTAAAAATTACTTCAACCAGCATAAATATTGCATGCAGTGTTACTTTCATCATCATAATATATTCTGATGATCAAAGGCTTTTTCCGTATTATCGGGTAAAAGTTGATAGCATCATAGTATATTTGAGTAAATAAAGTGGTAATATGAACCAAACACTCGCGCCAACTACCTCGCGTCCCCGCTGCTCGTGATCGCGTACGCGCTCGCCGCCACTGTGGATATAGACTTTGTGAGCCAGCCGCTTGGTGAGTGCTGATAACCTGGTACTGCACAGGGTGAATTATAGGGAAATTCGACTGAAGTAGTTCAACCTCCTCATAGTGTATGGTGCCCTGCTACTTTTGTTAGCGTTAAAGATGCAAAAAGACGACTTTTAGTGCGCAAAACTTGGTTAAACCTATCATGATTTATGGTGCCCTGGTACATTTCTTCATAGATAGTGCGTCAAATATACCAAAATTGACATTTTTGTTGATGAACTTCCTAGTGACTTATGGCGGCCTGGTACTTTTACAACGATAGTGATTATAAAAAACTGTATTTATATTGAAAATTTTATTAAGAGCTCTTGGTAAGTTATGATGCCCTGTTACTTTGATACACATTTGGTCACATTGTGTCGCTAAAAATTACTGCAACCAGCCATAAATATTGCATGCAGTGTTACTTTCATCATCATATCCTGATGGTTAAAGGCCTTTTCCGTATTATCGGGTAAAGATTGATCATCATAATATATTTAAGTAAATGTACAAAGAAACTTTATTTCTCGCCGATTCTTGGTAGAAATTAATTTCCAGATATGAAGGTAGTTTAACAAAAAAATATAAAAATAATACATTTTCAACAGGTAAGCGCCCTGACGGCACTCCTGTGTTCCTGAGAGACATTTGGCCTACTCGCGCTGAAATTCAAGAGGTCGAGAATAAATACGTCATTCCCGGCATGTTTAAGGAGGTTAGTATTATTTAATACTAGCTTAACGCCCGCGGCTTCGCCCGCTTTATCTAAAACCTAATAAATTATATACTAAAACCTTCCTCTTGAATCACTCTATCTATAAAGAAAATGCGCATCAAAATCCGTTAAGTCGTTCTAAAGATTTAAGCATGCAAAGGGACATAGGGACAGAGAAAGCGACTTTAAAATAAAATATTACATACTAGCTTTACGCCCGCGGCTTCGCCCGCGTTTTCAATGAAAAATCCGCACAGTTCCCGTTCCCGTGGGATTTCCGGGATAAAACCTATCCTATGTGTTAATCCAAGTTACCCTCTATATGTGTGCTAAATTTCATTGTAATCGGTTCAGTAGTATTTGCGTGAAAGAGTAACAAACACACACACACACACACACACACACACACACATCCTCACAAACTTTCGCATTTATAATATTATTATAGATAGATTATTACTACTTCCCACTACTACCAACTACTACTACTTACTACAACTAACTACTTACTTTCAACAGGTATACGCGAAAATAGAGCAAGGCTCTCCATCATGGCAGACCCTGGACGTGCCGAAAGGAAAATTGTACGGATGGGACCCTAATTCCACATACATCAAGAAACCACCATTTTTCGATGGCATGACTAAGGTAAGAAAATATAATTTTTTCGTTTAATATTTTTACTAGCTTTCCGCCCGCGGCATCGCCCGCGCAGTCAAAGAAAAACCCGCATAGTTCCCATTCCCGTGGGATTTCCGGGATAAAACCTATCCTATGTCCCTTCTCGGGTATAAAAATATCTCTATACCAAATTTCATGCAAATTGGTTCAGTAGTTAAGGCGTGATTGAGTAACAGACAGACAGACAAAGTTACTTTCGCATTTATAATATTAGTATGGATTTGTATTTACACTTTAATAGGTAAAGATTGGTATATTAAATACTTTGTTTTATAATAAAAAAATTAATGTTTGTGTTTATCAATTTAGATGTCGTGTAGTAAAGAAATGTATTGATAAACTTTTCCATAACTACCCCCAAAATAAAACAGATCAATTTTTCAAGAACTACCCCAATAATATATTTTTAACAACTACAAAAATAACGATACAAGTTACAACATTATCGTCTCACCTGTGTACATATTAAATACATAAAAATAACAAAACAAATCAAAAAATTAGAACCTCCAGCATCCTCACATCTGCTTTTAATTAAATAAACAACTTCTTTAAATTATTCTTAAAACTATTTTGACCAACTACCCGCAAAAAATACAATTTAAACACATTTTCAGGAATTACCCCCAATCAAAAGTATAGTAGGCGCCAGGTGTCTCCTGTTGCTGGGTGATTCTGTAACAACAGACCACATCTCACCCGCAGGCTCTATAGCTATAAACTAATTTAAAACTATAGAAATGTTATCAAAATCACAATTAAAAACAAAAAAGACTCAAATATGTCATTGTTTATTACAGATAGTGTTTAGAAATTAAAATCGTGTTGTAAAATAATAACAAAATTAAGACGAAAAGTTGTAACGACACTTTTTGCTATAGTTGTTAGCCGTGCGGCGTGCTAGTGTTTCTCTGTCTGTCTCTATCTCTATCTCTCTCTCTCTCTCTCTCTCTCTCTCTCTCTCTCATAGACAGCAAACCAGTTTCACTTCTGACACGTGTGCACGTGTGCTCGGCACTTAAAAATTATAAAATAAGAAATAAATTTTCAGGAATTACCCCCAATCAAAAGTATAGTAGGCGCCAGGTGTATCCTGTTGCTGGGTGATTCTGTAACAACAGACCACATCTCACCCGCCGGCTCTATAGCTAGAAACTCGCCAGCTGCTAGATATTTGGCTAGTAGAGGGTGAGTTATTTATTTATTACATGTTTATACATATAAAATAAACACACATTAAGACTATGAAAAATTACTTAAACAGTATTACTTTTAATAATAACACGCTAATATTAGCTTCACCTGTATGTTTGTATGTAACCGACTCCTTTAGACTCGAATTTAACCCACTTTAAACGGACAGATTTAATGCAAACTTTGTAGACTGATCAAGGATCGGTAACAGTACATATAATAATTTCATTTTTTTAGTTATTACAGCGTGTTTTTGAAGTGAAACTTCTTTATCGGGGTTGGAAAAAAAATTAGTGTAACATTTTTTCGTTACGCGTGACATTTTTCCGTTACGCGCCATCTTTTTCTTATCCCTACCACGCGTGATTCGACGTATTTCTGTAAAGTTGCATATAGTAAATTATTTTGTGAAAATAAGGTCATAAAGAAGTTTCACTTCTTACGTGTGTACACTAGTACACACACACACATTTTTTCTTTTTTGTTTTTCTTGACTAAAGTTTAAACGGTAGTTAGTTCCCATGAATTTCCATTGACTATGCTGGCGAAGCCACATGCAGCAAGTAGTTAATTAGTAGAACGTGTATTTTCACAATAATTATTTTTTTCATATTTTATGTTATTTTTTTTAAATCACTGTCTTATCAAATATTATATTTTTATGCCCAGTTTAACCCCCCGCGAATTCAATTCGTACGGTTCGAGGCGAGGCAACGACGCGGTAATGTCGCGAGGCACTTTCGCGAACATTCGTATCGTGAACAAGATGGCCGCCGCGCCGGGACCGAAGACTGTTCATATACCGAGTGGCGATAGTATGGACATATTTGATGCTGCTGAGAGGTGAGGCAAGGGGCAAAAGTAGGGTATTTAGGGGCAAATTTGTGTTTTGGGCACTTTGGGGTAAATTTGTGTTTTGGGCACTTTGGGACTAATTTGTGTTTAGGGGCACTTATGGGGCAATTTTTGGTTAGGGCACATTGGGGCAAGTTTGTGTGTAGACACTTGGGGCAACTGGTATTGGGTTATATGCATGAATATTCTGACTGATAGTATGGATATATTCGATGCTGCTGAGAGGTGAGGCATATGGGGCAAGGGCCAAAAATTGGGACAAATTTGAGTTAGGTGCAGTTTGGGACAAGTTTTAGTTAGGGGCATTTGTGTAGGGCACTTTGGGGCAAATTTGTGTTAAAGGGCACTTTTGAGGTCAAATTCGTGTTTAGAAGCACTTTGGCGCAAATTTGTGTAAGGGTTACTTTTGGGGCAATTTTGTTGGGGCATATGGTGCTATAAGACACATGGGTGTTAAGATATCACGTGGTAATGTCGCGAGGCACGTTCTCGGCATTAAGTATAATAATATCTATCTATTTTAAATCTCGTGTCACAATGTTTGTCCTCAATGGACTCCTAAACCACTTAACCGATTATAATAAAATTCGCACACCATGTGCAGTTCGATCCAACTTGGGAGATAGGATAGTTTAAACTTGTTGGTACCACGGGCGAAGCCGGGGCGGACCACTAGTAATAATATATATCTAATATTTATAATTATTTGTTTCTAGATACGCAAAAGAAAATGTGCCCCTAATTGCAATAGTGGGCAAAGACTATGGTAGCGGTTCGAGTCGAGACTGGGCAGCCAAAGGACCGTATTTACTGGTAAGTTTAATGTAAGAAATATATAGGTTTTTTTTTAAATATGTTTTATTAAGTTTAAGGGAATTAAGATATGTATGAAAAATTTGTTTTGTTCAGCGTTTTATCCAAGAATCTTTCACTTTTTGATGACACTCTCTTTTCATCCTTAAAAATACGGCAATTTTAAAAACTTAATATAAGTAGGATTTATTAATATTATTTTAATAATAAATGTACCAGTTGGCAGTTACCCACTTATACATATACCTAACAACCCTTAACATAAAAAAACTAAGGTGAAAGACCTGGGTTCGAATCCCGTCTCGTCATCGAATTTTTTCTATTAAAAAAAAAGGTCTCATAAAAAACTAAGCTAGTTTTAAAATTTCCCAATACTAAATACCCTAGCCTTCTTACACAAAAAAATCAAATTTTGACATTTTTTCCATTCCCAGGGCATAAAAGCAGTAATAGCCGAATCTTTCGAGCGAATTCACCGGTCAAACCTAGTTGGTATGGGCGTTATGCCCCTACAGTTTCTGCCCGGGCAAAACGCGGATACCCTGGGACTGACCGGGAAGGAAATGTTCAATATTGAAGTGCCGGAAAACCTGAAAACTCATCAGTTGCTTGATGTAAAGGTAAAAAAAGAATAAATTGTAATTAGTGTGAGTCAAAGTGAGATTTTTTGGAGTGAGTGTGAGTTGGAGTGAGTTTTTGTTGGATGAGTGTGTGTTAGATTTTAATTAGTTATATAGAAATTAGAATTGTAATTAGAATTATTGTAATTAGTGAGTCAAAGTGAGATTTTTAGAGTGAGTGTGAGTCGGAGAACATTTTCTGTGGAGTGTGAATTTTTAAGTTAGAGTGAGTTTTGTTTGGTGTGAGTTTAATAGAGTGTATTTATCATTATTATTAGTGTGATTATTATATTACTAGCTGTGCTGTGCGGTTTCACCCGCATTGCTCCGCTCCTGTTGGTCTTAGCGAGATAATATATAGCCTTCCTCGATAAATAGGCTATCTAACACCGAAAGAATTTTTCAAATCGGACCAGTAGTTCCTGATATTAGCGCGTTCAAACAAACAAACAAACTCTTCAGATTTATAATATTAGCATAGATGGAGGTAGTTCACAAATAGCAATATTTGAATGACCGTCAAGACGTATAACATCTTAGTCTCCCCGTGACCTCGCTCGCTGCAAAGTGTGCGAAACGTCGGGATAATAATATAACTAGCTTTTTCAAAGAAAAACCCGCATAGTTCCCGTTCCCGTGGGATTTCTGGGATGAAACCTATCCTATGTGTTAATCCAAGTTACTCTCTATATGTGTGCTAAATTTCATTGTAATCGGTTCAGTAGTATTTGCGTGAAAGAGTAACAAACACACACATACACACATCCTCACAAACTTTCGCATTTATAATATTAGTAGGATAGGATAGTAGGATTAGAAGGATATTAGTAGGAAGTAGGATAGGATGAATGTGATTTCACGTTTTAAATCAGTTAAAATTTTAATTTCTAAATGCGATAAATATGTTTTTCTCGACTACCATTTTCTTATTAAATAGTTGAACTGCCTAAAAATATTAATTGAAGTGAAACTTCTTTATCGGGGTTGGAAAAAAATTTGGTGTAACATTTTTTCGTTACGCGTGACATTTTTCCGTTGCGCGCCATCTTTTTCTTATCCCTACCACGCGTGATTCGACGTATTTCTGTAAAGTTGCATTTAATAAATTATTTTTTGAAGAATAAGGTCATAAAGAAGTTTCACTTCTTACGTGTGTACAATAGTACACGCACACATTTTTTATTTATTATTTATCTGCAGGTGGACAACGGCACGACCTTCCAAGTGAAAGTGCGTTACGATACTGAAGTGGACCTCAGTTACTTCAGACATGGCGGCATTTTGAACAATATGATAAGGAAGATGTTGTAAAATGTTCAACTACCCACATTTTTTGTGAAAAAAATTTTTTTTGGTGTATTGGTTTTTTGTAATTGTAATTTGTAATTAAATACAATCATATTTGTGAAATAAAAAAAATATTATGTTTTTATTGATAATATGATATCGAAAAAACTACCCTCACTTTTGGATTTTTTTTTAATTTTAGATTATTTGTGTATCTTTTTGCAATAAATTACTTATTGGATATTTTTGTAATCACAAAATGATGTTTTTTATATAATAAAAAAGATAAAAAAAATATTGATTGAAAAAAAATTCATGTTTTTTTGTACAAAAATACGTCATAAATAAAAATTTCAAAAGAAACACGGGAATATTATAACAATTTATCTTTGGGTTCGTAAAGAAAATAAAATTAATTAAACTTAAAAAATATATGTAACACTCAAATTTGTTATATTTCCCACTGGTATATATCGAATTTATAATCATCTAACAACCAAAACCAAATTAACATAATTAGTACAAATAAATTATTTTATTTATTCAAAACAAAAAATATATTTAAAGACCCATCCGTTTCTAAACCGCTCGTCACGTTGCTTAACTTTAAAAATGTGGTTAAAATTTTAAGGGTATAAAGTTGGGACTATTTAGGATTTTTATTTTAATTTAGTATAATCTGTGCCAATATTAATAATTAAAAAAACTGTTTTAGTGAGATTCCCATAAAAAATGATTTAATCATACAAAAAAACTTAAATCGCCTTCAAATTGTCTTGTTAATTCCCGTAAAAAACAATCACAGCTTTCAAATAAAAAAATTATTACCATAATTCGTTCATCCAGGCGAAAGTTCTGAAGTAACAAACACAAATACAGTCAAATCGAAAACTTTCTACTTTGAAGCGGGTACTTAAAAAAATTACCAACATTTGATAATAACCAAATTCTTTATTTCTTGTCACAAATGAAAATCTATAAAACAACACAAAAAAATTCCTTCATCAAAAACTTATGGTATTACCACAAAACAATTTAAACACAGTTTAACTTTAAACCAGGGATCTGTCACTTTAATAGTTGTCTATGTGAAATACGACAAAACCAGATTAAAGAGAACCCACGCTTAAAGTTAAACCCTGTCTAAAGTTTTTTGTGGTAAGACAGTTTTTAAATTAAAATATAATGGCACAGGGTTTTTGTACTTTTTTATATAGTATATGTATTCCTTGTTATAAAAATATATTATATTGGTAGTGGATATTAGGATAAGTGAAATATATTAGAAATAAAATTATTAATTTGTTATTATGTGTTTTATTTCATTTCTCTCCTTACCTTAAAACCTATCCTTATTCCTTATGCTTTTTACAAATGAATCAGAAGCTATTAAAAAGGAAATATAAAGCTTATACTTTTGACCGCCTCCTTGTACTGTGGTTGACGCGTGAGCGTAGAACCATGGTCCTGGGTTCGATTCCCGGTGGAGATGAAGAAAAAAAAATCTCGGTCTGGTAGGACACAGAAGGCTGATCATCTACTTGTCTCTAAAGAAATTCGATCAGTGAAACAGATGTATCATAACATCTGCCCCTTACCCCACTAGGGGACATGGAACTTCACTTTTATAAAGCTTAAAACAAACAAAATCGGTACGTCAAAAGTGCTGAACCAATTTCGATGAATTTTAATGAAAATAATAAAGGAACATTGTAACTATGTAGTTTTTACCATAAGAATTATACTAGTTGTGCCCCGCGATTTATCGCGAAAAGAATTTTTCAAATCGGACCAGTAGTTCCCGAGATTAGCGTGTGCCCCACGGTTTCACCCGCATTGCTCCGCTCCTGTAGGTCTTAGCGTGATGATATATGGCCTATAGCCTTCCTCGATAAATGGGCTATCTAACACCGAAAGAATTTTTCAAATCGGATCAGTAGTTCCTGAGTTTAGCGCGTTAAAACAAACAAACTCTAGCTTTATAATATTAGTACATATAGATGTTTCATTTTTATGCACAAGAAATTTACTTACGCAGATAATACATACAAGTATAAAAAGGTAAATCACTGAATCTGTGATACTAAAATAAAAAATATCAATTAAAATAAAACAAAACTCTAGTTGGTTTCGAAAACAATTGCCCACTGCGACAAAATAACAATGCGTGTGTTAATAATATATTTTATATGTATTACAAGTTACGTACATTGTAAAACGAATACAAAATCACTTACCGAATCTTTGGGTAGGGAAATAATTGAAATTGGCGCTCCTGTAAAAGGTATGTTTAACTTTTGTGTTTAAGTAATCAAACATTAAATGTGCAACAGGACTTCCTTAAGAAGCTGTTGAATCATTAAAACACACAATAATTTAAAATTTACCAGAACGCATTTTATATAGAGAAGAGTCGGCAAGAAACTTTTTAGTTGCTCTGTTAATACCTATCATGTCAACTTTTTTAATTTGTCCTAACTTCTTACTATATCCAGACACAAAAAGCATACCATAAAATCGCTCCATACCGACGTAAAAGTTTATATACATTCACAGTATTGTGAATAGTCTATAATATACTAGCTTTCAACCCACGGCTACGCCCACGTTTAAAAAAAATCCCACATAGCTCCCGTTCCCGTGGGATTTCCGGGTAAAACCTATCCCATGTGTTAATCCAAGTTACCCTCTATATGCGTTCTAAATTTCATTTGAATCGGTTCAGTAGTATTAGCGTGAAAGAGTAACATACATACACATACATACATCCTCACAAACTTTCGCATTTATAATAATAGTAGGATGGGATAGGATAGGAAGTAGGAAGAATGATTTTATTTTAAATACTATCTTACATCGTAATTCTACATAAAATAGATTTACCAGCGGACTTGGAAGAGGAGCCATCAGTTGAAAATGATGACGATGTAACATCTACCACCATACAAGTTGCCACCAAGAAGGATATAGCTAGACAACCGGTAAGCTACGAAATAGATAATAATGAAATTTTACACTTGTGAAATTCTTTATTACCTAAGAATTTCTATAGGCGCTTTGACAGTAAAATTTCAAGGTCACGTCATGGCAATAACGTCACGTCATGGAGTAGGGCGACGATTTTGGTATCTTTGAATCTTGCCAAAGTTTCACTTTTGATGCGTGTGCTTGGCATACACGCTCTTTTTTATGATTTTTTACTACTATGTACCTATAGCTACTAGTCGATCACATACATAGTTTTATAAGTAGGTACTTTAGCAGTCTTTGAAATAGATGTACCTAATTAATCTAACTAGGTAATATTATAAAGCTGAAGAGTTTGTTTGTTTGAACGCGCTAATCTCAGGAACTACTGATGAAAAAAATACAGCCGGGTTACTTGTAAAACACCAGCAACCTGTTGTTGTTACTTATGATGTTATCTATGTATCTTGTCCTGGGAGGTTGCTGGTGTTTTACAAGTAACCCTGTATATCACAATACAACACATTTTTTATTTTTTTAGTTTAAAAATTATGTTACTAAGAACTTCGAGATTTTCGGTGACGATGTATTTCTATTGTCGCTATAAAGCAAATAATAAAAATCAAGGTTAAGCAACGTTTGGCACGGTCATAAATTGGATGGGTGACCAATTTTGCTGTTGCTTTTAAACTGTTTATAAGCGATTTTTTCTTTGTCTTAGCTATTTTATAATTCATTTTTTATTAAATGGCAATTTTGCTTTGTACAAGCTGTTTTTAACACGCAAATATTAGCTTCACCTTTTTGTTTGTAGGTATGTAACCGACTCCTTTTGATTTTGAGCCACTTTAATTTATATTCACAGGAACTAGATAAGCCAAAGGACATAGACAAACTATATGGCGCTAGTCAAGAAGACGAAGAGGCGCGAATTGAAAAGGAACTCGCTGAAATTTACAAGGATTCTTCTGGTAATTACAATATAGGTACTAGTAATATTCAAAAAGGTTTTGTATGTTTGAACACACCGTACACCTATATCACTCAATTATATTAGGTACTAGATTTCCGCCCGCGGCTTCGCCCGCTGTCTAAAATATAATAAACTAGCGGTCCGCCTCGGCTTCGCCCGTGGTTCTTATTTACGTTTTCTCAACATAAGAAACATCCTCGTACTTCAAGGAATATAATAAAAAAAAGAATTATCGAAATCGGTTCAGCCGTTCACACGTGATGCCGTGACAACGCGAAACGGGTTTCATTTTTATATATAATATAAATCCGTTGCGTAGTTCTAAAGATTTAAGCATACAAAGGGACCCGGACATAGGGACAGAGAAAGCGACTTTGTTTTATACTATGTAGGAAAATTCAAATTCAATTCTTAAAATAAATTATGTATAGTGTAGGTATAGTTTGTTGCTGAGGACTTATTACTAAGTAAATAACAAAAAAAGTACAATCAAAATCCGGTCAGCGCTTTTTGCGTGAAAACCGTACAAGAGACAGAAAGAAAAAAAATTCAAATTAACTTTTAGCTTGTAATAACACAAGTATGACCACTTAGAAGTCTGAAGTATTATTTTGGTTTTATCCTCTCCTCTATAGTTTCATGATACCTATGTATCGATTTTATACTGACTTTACTATGCATTATAAATTATGCGAAATAATCGAACTGTGTGTCTGTTACGCATTCACGCCTAAACAACTGAACCAATTTTAATGAAAGGAGACGATTTTTTTTGTTTGGAGAATAGGCCCACCTCAATTTCTTAGCGTATATTAATGAAATGTGTGTTAATTTGTTCCTTGAAGTCCCCAGATTACAGTGGTGACGTTACTTTTACATGTTTTAACCGGAATCTTAAATCTTTAGAAACACGATGTGTAAACATTTACCTCATTCCTACATAAAAACTAACTGATAATGAGCGATTTGTATTGTGTGACCCATCCGAATCATTGGGTACAATATATTTAAATAAATGAATAAATAAATATTAGAAAACATCACATACATTGTCACGATTCCAAGCTCGGAAATCGGAAACAGCGAAGTTACCACAAACACAGAGACCCGATTTGGTTATAAATATTAAATAGTATAGAAAATAAGTGATATAAGTGTGTGTACCTCAAGTTTCTGGACCTTATGCGATTTTAGCGAATGGGAAAACTGATTAAATAAGAAATTATTAGTTAAGTAGGTAGGTAGGTACGTGATTTATGACTAGGATTAGGTACATAATATTAGGATAGGTAGCCATGCTATTATTCATGTTCTATTGTAATATTAAACGCTCTTAAGTTGTAGCAATTAGAATTACATTTTAAAATAGAAAATAAAAACATTGGTATTACAACCAATGAATAAGGAATCACAACTACGACAGGAAGAATCTGACGTCTATCAAAGCAGCCAATAGATGTAACGTTTCGTTACACGGATTTTTTTAGCTTAGTAGAAACAAATTGTTTTATTTGATTAATTACAGGATTTAAAATCGCTATCAATCACATTCTTCCATATAAATAGGAATAAAAACAGTTTCTAAAGTGATTTGTTTAAGGCAGTTTTTTTCGCTTTTTGGTTTTATTTTCATTCTATCGATAAAAACGTTTCGTTCCAGTTTTTTTTTAAGTTGGCTATTGTTATTGGTTTCTAGACAGCACGATAGCAGGGATGATATCAAAATAAAGCTTTTTAATTCGATTTCATGATTCCGGTTTCGTTTGTAAAACAACGAAGCTTCAAAATTCATAATATAATTTTATATTTTTACACGTTTTTTTTTATTACTATACGTTACCGAATCTTGGTGGGCCCACAAAAAATAGTCTCCTTTCGTTCACAGATATATAAAGCAATATATTTGTAAAATTTATATCAATTGCAATATATTTAAAGCAATATATTTGTAAAATTTATATCAATTTATATCAATTTATATCAATTATAGTTGTAAAATTTATATCAATTGAAGCGAGAAACTAGTTAGTCTAATAAATTACTTCTTTGTAGATTATAAATCCGACAGCAGCGAAAATATGATTGAGAAGAAGAATTCAACAGACAATTCGACCGTTTTTGTAGAAAAACCCGTGGCGAGAATGAGGACTAAGTATGCGTTTTTTAATTTATTTTATTAAAATTTTATCATCATTCATCATCAATCTATTTTAAACCGACTTCAATAAAGAGGGTTCTAAAATTAACTGTATTTTTTTGAAAATTTTTTTAGTGCAGACAGTTTTTTTTAATATGTCATACCTACATTAAAAAAATAACTCCCTGCCCGCGGCATCGCTCGCGTGGTCTAAATTTTTTTTTAATTCGTGTATTTTCGAAGAATGTAGACAAAAATCTGTTACAAAATATGATTTTTCATCTTAATTTATGAAACTTATATCAATAAAAAAATAATGCGTCTGTAGCTCATATATTTTTTCATATAGGTACTTACTTAGTGTTGCTTTAAATATTTCATTGTTATTTCAGTTTTAAATTCCAACCAAACACAAACAGCAAAAAGGACATCGAGCTGTTTCGAACTTCGGTAGACGACATCAGCTGTGAGAAAAATAAACTTTCTGCCACTGTAAGTATTTCTTTATTACATTACTAGCTTTCCGCCCGCGTTTTCAAAGAAAAACCCGCATAGTTCCCGTTCCCGTGGGATTTCCGGGATAAAACCTAACCTATGTGTTAATGCAAATGACCTTCTATATATGTGTTAAATTTCATTGTAATCGGTTCAGTAGTATTTGCGTGAAGAAGAGTAACAAATATACCTACACATACACATTCATCCTCGAAAACTTGCGCATTTATAATATTAGCACAGACTAATAATAATATACTACGTATATTAGTAGGACTTGTGTAGGTACTATTTCAATGTATTTGAGATTCAAAAGAGCTTCCTCGGTTCTTAAAATTTAATATCGCTCGAATAATTTTTGAGTTTATTTTTAAAGATCAAGAAAAATCTTTCCCTTATCTATACTAATATTTTAAAAGAGATTGTCTGTTTGTTTGAACGCGCTAATCTCAGGAAATACTGGTCCGATTTGAAAAATCCTTTCGATATTAGATAGCCCATTTATCGAGGAAGGCTATAGGCTATATAATATCATCATGCTAAGACCAACAGGAGCGGAGCAATGAGGGTAAAACCGCACAGCACAGCTAGTAACTAAGATGTGAATTTGTATCTTTCTTCTTCAGAAGCCCTATAATTTTTTAGCCTACATGTGTAATACTTACCTTTTTACAGACACCAACTCCGAACAGCGGCTATCACTTCACCGTGGACGCAATCATTTTCGGTGCAGCAGTTACATCGCTTCGTGCGTTCAATTATCCATTGTTTGAGTGAAATTTTTGTTGAAAATAAAACACATACCTATTATTTTTATTTGTCTTTTATTTAAATACCTATATATTATACATAGTAGATTCATTATAATTAATCAATTTTTTATCACACTACTAAATATTCCATATATTTACAAAGATTTACCAGAAATATACTTTGATTTTTTTGCAAAACTGAAAAATATTTTTCGTGTTAAAAAAAACTAGATTATTTTTTACTTAAAGTATTACATTTATACATATGCTATGTTGTTTGCTGAAAAATGAGCTTTTTGATTGAAATTCTATACTAATATTATAAAGCTGAAGAGTTTGTTTGAACGCGCTAATCTCAGGAACTACTGGTCCGATTTGAAAATTTTTGAACCTCCCTCCCCCTTTAATATTTATATAAGAATGGTGTAGCATTGGTATGCTTGAGTGGGTATGTTGCAGTCAACTGATTAATTCGGTTATTTCATTAATAGCCTAGGCTCTTTATTGACCTTTCTTAAAAGATGATATTTTAAAATACATACACAATATTCTCAGGTGTAGTCCTGCCTTAGGTAAAACTATCTTTGTACCAAATTTCATTCAAATCAGTTCAGTAGTTTCAATTAGTCCAGATATCGTTCAGAAATTTATTAAAAAATACCGAACCGAAAGAGCCTAGGCTATTAATTAAACGGCTGGTTTAATCAATACACTAAGACATATATCACAAATAAGACGTATTTGAATTTACAATGCATTTATGCTCCTTTCTGCAATTAAAAATACTGAATATTATAAAGCTGAAGAGTTTGTTTGTTTGAACGCGCTAATCTCAGGAACTTCAGGTCCTGTTTGAAAAATTCTTTTGGTGTTAGATAGCCCATTTATCGAGGAAGGCTATAGGCTATATATCATCACGCTAAGACCAACAAGCGGAGCAATGTTCCCGAGATTAGCGCGTTCAAACAAACAAGCGGTCCGCCCCGGCTTCGCCCGTGGTACATATTTCGCAATAAAAGGTAGCCTATGTTCTTTCTCAGGGTCTAAAGATTATCTGTGCCAAATTTCATCAAAATCGGTCCAGTAGTTTATGCGTGAAAACCATACATACATACATAATTACAAACTTTTCCTCTTTATAATATACTAGCCTCTCCGCGCGGTTTCACCCCCGTGGCTCCTCTCCTGTTGGTCGTAGCGTGATGATTTATAGCCTATAGCCTTCCTCGATAAATGAGCTATCTAACACCGAAAGAATTTTTTAAATCGGACCAGTAGTTCCCGAGATTAGCGCGTTCAAACAAACAAACAAACAAACTCTTCAGCTTTATAATATTAGTATAGATTAGTATTAGTATAGATAGATTAGGTTTTAGACAAAGCGGCCGAAGCCGCGGCGAACAGCTAGTGTTGAATAAATCACAACGACCTCACACACTGATTTATAATCTGCAACAGATTCTTGTTCTCCAAAGCTGCTGCGATTCTTTCTTTATCCGCCAATTGTTTATTAACTGCATGTTCCGATACATGTGTTCCCTCCGTCACTTCCACTGTCACTTTGAAACGGCTCGGCAGAGAGCGAAGCAGTTGCACCCGGATTGATAGGCCTGGAATTAGAAATAAATATTTCAGGACATATTTATTTATTATTTATTTAATTTTATATTGCACACACAAAATAAATAGAGATACATACATAAAGATAAGTGGAAAATATGTACAAACGTTGGCCTTATCGCTTGGTAGCGATCTCTTCCAGGCTACCGTAAGTAATGCGTAAGGAAAGACGTTTAAAAGAGGAGTGTGAGCAAAAAATAAGGCGTTAGGAAAAGACAAAATATAAATATTCAATATATAATCATAATATACACACAATTTTCACACACGGCACGATCTGGGGCCGTATTATGGACTCTTATTCCCAGTCAGTTTACGCCGTGAATTGAACTGACTGGCAAATTCATATAACACCATAATTAACAATGTTAAAAAACGTTGAATATATTTGTGGAAGAAAGAAATATTGGCCGTATTTCAACAGGTTTTCCGTTTTGACTTTGGAACACCCGAACCGTGCTGTTTCTAATTTGTTGTCCAGACTGCCAACACTCGGAAGTCAGACTACACTTAAAGTTGTTTAATTTTATTAATTTAAGCTTACGTTTGATTAAAATTAAGAGATTTTCTATAAAACTAGATAAACGAGTGTTCTATTACATATGAAATAATGCTTAATCTCTAATACGTTGTTCTTCGTTCAAAAACTTTGTATATGGTATGAGTGCTATATGCGGTAAAAAGTAATCCTGACTTCCTGTATCTATACTAATATTATAAAGCTGAAGAGTTTGTTTGTTTGTTTGAACGCGCTAATCTCAGGAACTACTTGTCCGATTTGAAAAATTCTTTCGGTGTTAGATAGTCCATTTGTTGAGTAAGGCTATAAGCTATATATCAGTAATTCAGTAGTTCCTGAGATTGGCGTGTTCAAACAAACAAACAAACTCTTCAGCTTTATAATATTAGTATAGATTAACGTCCAGACAAATTATAATATATAATTATGAGCAAACAAATTATCCCATTTGTAAAAAAAAGTAACAGAGGGACACACACATTGTATTTTTATTTGTATTATAAGCACTAATTTTCAGCATAACATTTCAGCGCTGGCCCAAACCTAAGTAAGAAGTTAAATATAAGGCATCTGAATAATATTATGATGGGCGCGATAACTATGCACATTGCACAATAATCATCTCTACTTTAACTTAACGCTATAGTTACTTGCCGCCTATAGTATTTATGTACCTAATGATTAACAAAAAAAAAGCTAATGTAGGTACCGATTTTAAAATTCTTTCAACAGCAGTAAGCCGAGTCCCTAGTCACAGTCACATATGCCATATTATTTCGTTTCTATTACGGATCAGCCCGGGATTGACGAGCGGCTAGTTATTATATATATAGTTATGACTGACCGATTGGCTTGGTTGGTAGTGGCCCTGCCTTCCAAGCCAGAGGTCGTGGGTTCGATTCCCACCCGGGGCAAATATTTGTGTGATGAACATAGATGTTTGCTCTGTGTCTGGGTGTTGAATATCTATATAAGTATTTATTTAAAATTATATATGTATGTATATGTTTATCAGCCATCTGGTTTCCATAACACAAGCGAAAGCTTAGTATGGGATCAGATCGTGCCGTGTGTTAAAAATTGTCCTGAAAAAATATGTATTTATATTTTATTTATTAAATAAGGTTGAACATACCGATCAAGGTGGCCATACTGCAATGTGGTATAGTCGGCGTAAAGAAAACATGCACGGCATTATTTTCATTATCAACTTGGATGTTACTTTCTTCTACAACTCGAAGCTCCTCCAATGATAAAGGGTGCTCTGGATCGCAAATATTGCGTATTAAATCAAATACTTCTCGAGTGTCAAATTCATCTGCGATATTTTCGTCAAAATCGGCTCGAGTTAGCTCTCTGGCTGAACCTTTCTCGTACACATTTGGATTCACGTTGTCTGCTACTTTCATTTTTGTGTTGATCGGCTTTATTAATAAAGTAATATTTTTCAAAATTATGCAAACGCAATGAGACGAAATGCTGACCAAAGTCGAAAATAAAAATATGTCAATTGTCATTTGTCAATAGCCGAGGCGTGTGATTGACATGGACTGGATCAGAAACGTTCAGAAATTGAGAAATACGGACAAGATATAAAATTAAATATTTTTTATTTTCATTACAAGTATTTTATAGACAATATTATTTCAATTTTGTTACGTATATATAATTTTCAATTGACATTTTGCCATGATGTTAAAATTAGAAATTAAAAAAAATGTTTTTGATAAACACAAAGCAATAATTTTTAAACGTTATCAGCTGTTATGTCATTCGAATATGACAGTTAAGTCCGATCAATACAGATTCGAGAAAGCCCAGATTCCAGAATTTCTCTTTAAACTTTTAAAAAGTGTTGAAAGGGGCGTTATTATTGATACAAGAGGATACAGAATAAACTGTAAGTATATTTAATATATTTAAATAGTTTTTTAGTAACAGTACATTTTAATTTGAATTCCAAAACACAATTTACATCAATTTTGTTAATGTTTACGCAGTACCAAATTTATAGGGTGTGACTTAATATACCTTTTTAATATTAAATGCTCGTTAGAAATTAGATAATTAGTCCTATTTCTCCAGCTAGAGTGTGGCTGATGAAATAATATCTCGTTTTTTGTTTTCTCAATAACTTGCTTTAAAAATATAGAAAACTATCAGTTTTTGAAAAGTTACTAAGTAATAGTATATTCCTATCTCTAAAACGTAAATTCAGTTTCTTTTTTCAAAATGTAGATAGTAGATGTTTATTAAAGTGGTTCAAGTTATAAGCATTTCATATCTACTATATAAAAATAAGTTGGGTTTTCCTTCCTGACGCTATAACTCCAGAACGCACCAACCGATTTCCACGGTTTTGCATTCGTTGGAAAGGTCTCGGGCTCCGTGAGGTTTATAGCAAAGAAAAGGTGTCTCTGGTGGCGAAACGGAGTTCGCCCGGTTTGCTAGTCCATACTAATATACTAATATACTAATAATATTATAAATGCGAAAGTAACTCTGTCTGTCTGTCTGTCTGTTACTCAATCACGCCTTAACTACAGAACCAATTTGCATGAAATTTGGAATAGAGATATTTTGATACCCGAGAAAGGACATAGGCTACTTTTTACCCCGGGACATAGGATAGGTTTTATCCCGGAAATCCCACGGGAACGGGAATTATGCGGGTTTTTCTTTGACTGCGCGGGCGAAGCCGCGGGTGGAAAGCTAGTACTCAATAAATAATGCTATATGTTTTGCTCAGTGCTATTAAAATATTTAGAACATAGTCAATCTGGTTTGCTATCAATCTCTGAAGCTAAAAGTAACACAATTATAGTTATACATATTTCACATTAAAACTAATGGCCATGATCACAGCCCCACCCAGCTTTAACTTGAAGGTTCTCATTTATCTCAATTCTTATGGTATTTATTCAATTTATTTCTTTATAAGCCTTAATCAAACACAAAGAATGATAAAAACAAAATCATATAAAACTAGATTTCATAAGAGTCTAGTTTATTATAAAGAGATCTTTGTAATTACAGATGGCAGCCGACCCCTGGACAATTCTACCGCATGAGCAAGCAAAGTTTGCGGAGCATTTCCGCAATTTGGGGCCCGTTAATGGGATCCTTACCGGGGAACAGGCGAAACGATTCATGCTGCAGGTATGTGGAGTGAACGAATCTATACTAATATTATAAAGCTGAAAAGTGTTTGTTTGTTTGTTTGAACGCGCTAATCTTCGGAACTACTAGTCCGATTTGAAAATTTTTTCGGTGTTGGATAGCCCATTTATCCAGGAAGGCTATAGGCTATATATCATCACGCTAAGACCAACAGGATAGAGCCATGCGGGTGAAACCGCGGAGCGCCGAATCTTCCTCGATAAATGGGCTATCTAACACCGAAAGAATTTTTCAAATTGGACCAGTAGTTCCTGAGATTAGCGCGTTCAAACAAACAAACTCTTCAGCTTTATAATATTAGTATAGATTCAATTAGACTTCTAGAGGCACTTCAAATCGTCCGTCATAACATATTTTAATATTTACTATGTAGTGAAGTGAAATAAATAGCAATGAGAGATTTTTTTTTGTTCTGGAAAGAAAGAAACAAATTATTGTTATTATTTTAAAGGGTTTTGTTGATAAATTTGAATGAAAAGTGCATTGGATATTTGGAAAGTCGAAATGCGTGAAATATAACATTTTTATATAGTAATAGTTACAATACGACTACAATACCTTCATTACAATTCACAATTTATTTAGCAAAATACAATATGGACAAAACACCAATAACATTTTGTATTAGAATTATTTCAAACTTGCAATTTCAATACGCATGCTACGTTGCCAGTCCGCGCCATTTTCCGCGCGGCTAGTGCGCTGTTGCCGCGCGGTCTTATGTAAAATGTCGTCCAAATTCTTTTTTTTTTT
>CAJQZM010041073.1:0-14439 GCA_907164665.1 Colias nastes | reverse complement strand
TAATTAAATATTAATTTATTTTTACAAACGGATATTACATCAAAATTCAAGAGATAGATAATTAATTAACTATGCATATTTTTTTTTTTATTCATATTAATACATATCTATCACCTATTTTAAATTTAAGTACATTAAATTAATTTATAGGTATACACTATACATATAAGAATTAGGTATACAGTATAAACCTGTGGTATAAACCTATTTAAATACTAGTTGAGTCCCGTTGTTTCACCCGCTCAAATGAGCTTTTCCTTTTAATCCTAATATTCCTAAGCCTTATGAAATATGTATTTGAAAAAAAGTAAAGCCTAAGTTACTTCGTATAACATCGACTATCTGTCAGTGAAAGTCCCGTCAAAATCGCTCTAGCCATTCCAGAGATTAGCCGGAACAAACAGACAGACGGACAAAAATTAGTAAATGTACCTCCTGTAAATGTGCATACCTCCATTTAGTAAAAGCGATTGTTTTAATATTAGTTACAAACAGACACTTTAATTTTATTATTGGTATAGCTTAGCTTTAGCTTTCCGCCCTCTGTATGGCCACAGCATGGCTGCATCCCTAAGAATTGTTTCTTTTATCAAATTAATTGTCTATGAGTTGACCCTGATTGGCCATCATAAAAACAAGTAAGTAAAAAATTTTGTCCAAATTTGCCCAGTAGTTTTACGTGATTGACTTAGTTATTTCACTCATTTAAAACAGACAAACAGAAAAAGTACTAAGCATTATATTGGGGTCCTTTCCTTAATGCCCATACCGCATAGCAATTACTCCGTTATAAAATATTAAACGTACAGTGCAAAAGCTCCGGTTACTGTTTTATATTTTGTAGTAATTTTTTATACACATAATAGGTATCATTCTTAGTTACACAAAGATTTAGAATTTCGCTATGCTTTCACTTCGACTCTAATTATTATTAATGTAATATTAATTCCATATTTTAAAATTGATGGATATTAATTTGTTTCCTATGTTTGTTGACGCTGCGATAAAAATAAATCGGGATAAATTTATCAA
The DNA here is from genome assembly GCA_907164665.1 of Colias nastes. Taxonomy (NCBI): domain Eukaryota; kingdom Metazoa; phylum Arthropoda; class Insecta; order Lepidoptera; family Pieridae; genus Colias; species Colias nastes. The sequence goes on along the minus strand of CAJQZM010041073.1, from coordinate 13,407 downwards.
AATAGTAGGTAACTAAATGCAAATGTTTTTATTTTTAGTAAACTACGTGGGAGTCTTCGTTATATCCGCGTAGGTTGATCTTCAATACTACTAATTTTGTTTGTAATTTTCAAAAGCTTCAAAGAAAATCAATGAGGCAATTAATCTGCGATGTTTTATTTATTCATTTTCAGGACAGACACACAGAGAGACAGACACAAACTCTGTTTGTTTATGGTCTAATTTCGAACACGATAATCTCACTCCTAAGTTCCTAACCTACATTTTAACATAAGAAATAATAACAGATATATTCTGCGATTCGATAAATAAAATACTTGTAGTCTTGTACACTTTATTATTTAATACCACAGATCACAGAAACTAAAGGGAGATATGGTTAGGGGGCGGGGCCGGTGTCGCAGCAATATGTACAAAAAGAGAACAAACTGTAGCGGTGCTGTATACGTACGTCACTTACAATCTAGTGTACGAACGAATAGTCGCTCTCATATTTTTGTGTGATGACACGCACACAACGCGAAGTATTGTTTTGATTTTGTTTACTGCAGTTGTGTGCGTAAATTTTTTATGAGACACGGTTTCGTACTCAGCGCAAGCGATTGGCATCTCTCTAGATCTCTATGTTTAATACTTTATATTATTAAAATATGGATGCAGTCTCTTTCACGTTGTAGATACGTAGCTCTCTTTATACTATGATACTTAGAGATTAGAGTATTGGGTCTTAGAGATTTTACTCAATTCGTACAGTTTAGGTTGACTCCATGACTTAGCTTCATGACGATCCATCCGATGTTATGTTTCCATACGCTCTCAATTTTAAATTTGTAGGTACATAGGTATTAAGTTTGAGTTCAGAACGTGCAGTGATGTAGATACCTATGTACGGCAAAAAAATATTATTAGGTTCATAACGTACCTAGGTAGGTAAGTTGTCTAATAGAACATACGATAAATGCATTTCCTTCGAATCTATCAATAAAAATGTTGGTTTTGACTTCATAAGCCATATACACAATTTGTCCCCTCTACTTAGAAGAATCGACAATATCTCTTTGAAAAAGGGACCCCCATATAAAGTGAGCTTGAGGCATTTAGGCTCAGGGTCACTTGCAAATGTATTGCAGTTGTAATCGACCGCATGTACCTAGCTGCAGTTGATTTCCCCAGCAAAAAGCTGCTACATCTGCTCGTTTTTTACAAAAAAATAAATAATATGTACGTATCAGCAAAAATGCTTATCACTCAACTGCGTACAGCCTTATAAGCTCTGTCGCACTAGTTGTCTGTAATCAGATACTTAGTTAGGTACACATCGCTTGTGTTATTAATACTTAAGTGATATTGATGTGAATAAAGAATTTATCATCGTATTAGTATTAAATTAGCACTTTTCATTTAGGTAGGTAAGTACAACTTCAATGCAACGTTCATATCGTGTTGAATTTAAAATAGGTATACTTACTTACAGTTCTGTACCTACCTACTCACATGTTAAAATATGTGAAGGTAATTATTGTTAAAGTACCTAACTACCTACTACTTATTATATTTTAAATCATAGAATAATTGAATTAAATACAGGAGTCTAAGTAGTTTCTAATAAAACATAGAGGGCCTTTTTCACTTTATCCAAGCAACGAATTAATACGACAAAACAAGTAAACTACGTTATAAGAAAATATAATACTGCATTAAATAATGCAGAGCTGTTACAGTCCATAACTACCGAAGTTATGAAGCAATTCTTCTATATAATTCATTTCAACCCTTAAACGTGCTTAAAAACCTAGGACATGCCCGTACCGTAGCATTCATGAAACATAACTGCCACGGAGGAAACTAGCGGGCTGCTTGTACTGTACAATAAATGCTATAACTACCTTTATTTTATTGTTATATGTACATATTGCTTTCCTAGGTACTATAATATCTAGACTTGTTTCATGTTTCCACTTGCATTGGAAGTGCAGCGCTGCGCATTTCAGCTAACATGCGCTTTACGTACCGGTTTCAGTCTCGTAACTTACTAACAAAGGGAATCATTTTTGTTGTAAATTCATATAAATATTAAAATTTACAGCCGGCTGTCGCCTAAAAGGTTAGTTGTTTGTTTTTTCTTTGCAGTCACTGGAACTTATGTACTTACCTATAATTATTTTACATCACAGAGCTAGTAATATGTTTATATAATAAATTAAAATATTGTGAGTGTAAAGTAAATATAAAATTCGTGTTTAGGTATGTAATTCGTACGTAGGTATTTATAGCTTTCGTAATACATACCTACCTATATAACTACTTATAAATAAATATTTAAGTACACTAAAACCCATTTTTAGAGAATACGATGCTGCAAGTAATGACAATCTTATTTGCGTGTAACATTACTCATAAATTCATTCATTTCATTTCATTTCATAAACACAGACACTATTATATTATTCAATAATAAATCAATTTTCAGGTGCAACTCGTCCTAAGTAAACTACGTGCGTGAAAATAAAAAAAACCGGCCAAGTGCGAGTCGGGCTCGCGCACAAAGGGTTCCGTAGCAGCAAATATAATAAATTACAGTTAAATCAACCTATCTCAAAAACTATAAGAGATACTTTGATCAAACCAAAAATCGTTGAAAGAGTTAATTAGCATGCATCACCTCTATTTTTTTTAGAATTTTATACCCCGTAGTTATAAAAATAGAGGGGGGGGGACATACTTTTTACGACTTTGAGAGCTGATATCTCAAAAACCGTTCACTTTAAGAAAAATGTTTTTTAGAAAACTTTATATCATTTTAAAAGACCTTTCCATTGATACCCCACACGGGTATGTACATCGAAAAAAAAAATTTCATCCCTCAGTTACATGTATGGGGGGCCCCACCCCCAATTCTTTTTTTTACTATTTAGTGTCATATTTTTGTAGCGGTTCATACAACACATATTCCCATCAAATTTCATCACTGTAGTACTTATAGTTTCCGAGTAAATCGGCTGTGACAGACGGACAGACGGACAGACGGACAGACGGACATGACGAAACTATAAGGGTTCCGTTTTTGCCATTTTGGCTACGGAACCCTAAAAAGTTACCTGCTCAAAATGGTTAGTGTTTATTTTTTTATGTACCTATTCTTCTATTCTTCAAAACATTTTTTCTCTTATATTAGTTATTACTTATATTAAATGAAAATCAAAGAGACGATTAAGCAACCAATATTTTTTATTGGTTTGAATATCATAGGTTTCAACTTTCAAGTACGTGGATTAGATTTTGCGTAAAAATAAAATAAAATATTAATTGTCCCCCTAATTTCTTTTTAAACAACAGCTGTTTATAATTATTATTGAAACACTATAAATAAATTTTCCTTTTCTTCCTTTTCCTTTTCTGATCTGGGCGCAACAGAGAAAATTTTTTTAACGGTTTGTGTGTGTGTTTTTTTTAAGTTAACGCTCTAAAACGCATACCCAGAATGCGCAGAAGAATGGCTCTTGGACGTCGGACTCCTTTATCAATCCAATGCACATTGGACCACACATTGGACTATAGGCTATAGTGTAGACTTGTGTGTGTATGTCTCTATATACATGCGTGATGCGTTCCGTCTAGGAGCTTTTATCGGTGGCTCGTGGGTATTGTTACTTGTTAGTGATCGTTAGTAAATGATCGACTTCACTTCATTTCATCATGAAAACTTTTCTGATAGTTAATGTGATGCTAACATAGCGCTATGTAATAGCTCTATCAGAAAGTAGTTAGTATCGAAAAAGGTAGAACCAAATACTGCTAGTTCTTAGTAGAATACGTAAAAATAATCTAGGTATACTTAATATACATCAACACACATTAATTATTTTTATAAGAAAAAGTTTCAGTAAGGCATGCAATGCTAAGAAAAAGGCTTTTTGATTTGAAAAGTACACTAATTATAAGTATTATCACAGAATAATAACTAGTAGCTAGGTATTATTGATTACAGGTAATTTATAATTAAATAGGTAGTTAATTTGCTAATTTCTAATACGAAAAATTACCCAAATAGAATTAAATCTACCAAATCAAGGACCTACAATTTTTACATAATCGCTAAAGATTCAATACAACAATACCGAAGAACAAAAAAAAGACGTATGGCACTCGGGGACTGCCGCGGTAAAGCTATTGCATGCTATGCCTTCAAGCCACACCTCCGTGCCCGTCCCCGTGGGGGGGGGGAGCGTGAGGTTTTTTCGTTACGGAACTTCTGCATTCGGTCTCCGCGCTCAAGGCCCGCGATAGAAGCTATGCAATAGCTTAAAAATAAAAGTTTTTTTTATTCCTCTTCATGGCAAGAAGATGTGACTATTTGCCAGTGTCAAGTATGTTAGTTACGATATACAATTATGAAAAAAAAAAGACGTGTGGCACTCGGGGACTGCCGCGGTAAAGCTATTGCATAGCATGCCTTCAAGCCACACCTCCGTGTCCGTCGGAGTGGGGAGCGTGAGGTTTTTTCGTTACGGAATTTCTCGATTCGGTCCCCGCACTCAAGGCCCGCGATAGAAGCTATGCAATAGCTTAAAAAATAACGAGATATCTCAGAAACTAGAAATAATTAGAATTTATATACAATTTACTGTATCGGTGAAAAACTACTTTTGACCATCTCAAGTAATTTTTTCTAAGAACCGGAACAATGGGGTGTTTTATTTTTTCTTGTGATTTAACAAAGACGTCTTACTATTAACTGCACGGTGCACCAAAAAATATTAATAGTTTTTATAAAATAAGATCTATGTTCATATCATATTTAGGGTTGTTTTTTCCTTGTAAGAGCGTTTTCACATTATCCGATCCGATATCGGATATCGGACGCCGATAGCCGATATCCGATATCGGATACAATTTGCCCTTTCACATTATCCGATAAAATCGTTCCGATATCATCATGAGTGTTGCCAGAAATTTTTAGAGAAAACTAAACAAAATTGCCATATTGTATACTTATTTTTTATATGTATTAAAAAGGTATGATTAAAAAAAAATTCAACTGATAGATCGTAGTTGTACATACAGTAAAAATAACTACATTAAAAAAAACCGACTTCAAAAACGGAAAAGTAAAATATAAAAAAAGATTTGATAATATTAATTACTGCACATTATTTAGATGTGCTATTTACTAAATAGTTTTGATATCTGTGCCAAACCTCCTCCTTTTTTTGAAGTCGGTTAAAAACAAAGCACTCAATCTATGACTCAATGACAACAATACAATAAACAGCACAACACCCGAGTAGGAGGAGGAGCGAGGCAGAATGAGTAAAATATAAAGATGATAGACACTACTGTCTTGAAGATACGGTTGAATTAAAGAACGCAATATATTATTTTTGTTTACTTCAGTTCAGCCAATTGCCGTACATATTATAGGACCGTATTAAAATAGCTCCCGTATAAATCGTATTTTTAATGCCTTTAAATACTTAAATGAATGTTTTCTTAATAAAAAGGTTTAAAGTAAAATAAAGGATTTTTTTTTACATTTAGCGCCCTTTATGACTGAAAATACACAAACTAGTGCTTTTTTTGCTGTTGGTATAATGCCTTTTCGAAAATTGAGTTGGTAACACTGAACATTATCGTCCGACAGCACACGGGCATATCGGTGTCGGCTCCGATATCCGATATCGGACCGGACAATGTGAAAGACAGGTACATAAATCATACATTTTACTTACCCCCGATATCGGATATCGGCTATCGGCGTCCGATATCCGATATCGGATCGGATAATGTGAAAACGCTCTAAGCGGTAGCTAACCAAAAGCGGTTAGAGCGAGAGGTCTCTCAACGGTAGATTATCTTGTCTAACGTTTTGCCAAGAGTGATCATGAATATTTGAAGTGAAACTTCTTTATCGGGGGTGGACAAAAATTTTGTGTAACATTTTTGCGTTACGCCGCGCGCGTGACATTTTTGCGTTACGCCGTACTCGTGACATTTTTGCGTTACGCCGTACTCGTGACTATATACATGTTATATTAAAGTGATCAGCAAAATCAAAGGGTTTGTTTTAATTCTAATTCCAGTGAATTTCTAAAAAAAGTAAATAAGTAATTACATCTATTTTTCTAATACTTAGGTGTAATAATGGTATTTATTTTTCTAAGTTTATGATTAACCTCACTTTTTGATTGTATTTTTCAATACACTAACACGTGGGTGGAATTATGGTATCAATTTTTTCTAATACTTGAATGTTGATTGTGGTATTTATTTTTCTAAAATTGTATTTAAAGTTAACCTCAGTTTTTGATTGAATTTTTTAAAACACCAGCACGTGGGCGAGATCATGTTATTTATTTTTCAAGTTATTTAAGCTTAACCTCTGTCATAATATGTATATACTATGTGCGTCATTAATTTCTGACTGTTTCGAGATTTCGACATTAGGAATTTATATTTATTACCTCTATTGTTCGAACAAAAATAAGTTACCGCCTTTAAGAACTTGCCGACAATGTAAGTACAGTATTGTTTCTTAGAAAACATTTTAGGAGTATACGATAATAAATCTATGACTCACGTTAACACGTGTTTGCTTGATTGGTGTTCAATTATGATTTTGTGAATTCAATATTTATAAGAATAAACCTCAAACTCTTTATGTCCAATCAAAATCCGCCTGAGTCGAAATCCTTTATAAGTTGAAAACTCTATATAACTCGAATTTTTTGGCGTCTCCCTTGGTCTTTTGAACTACCGCACGAGCTGAGCGAGCGAAGCGAGCGAGTCGCGGCAGTGGCCGGCGTAAATATTCAAATAGGTAGCGAGGAGCGAAGCGACGAGCATCTTAGGTTAACTTTTGAACTACCGCACGAGCCGAGCGAGCGAAGCGAGCGAGTTGCAGCAGCGGCCGGTGTAAATATTTAAATAGGTAGCGAGGAGCGAAGCGACGAGCATCTTAGGTTAACTTTTGATTTTTGAACTACCGCACGAGCCGAGCGAGCGAAGCGAGCGAGTTGCAGCAGCGGCTGGTGTAAATATTTAAATAGGTAGCGAGGAGCGAAGCGACGAGCGTGTTAGACTAACGTATTTCTGTAATATTGTATACAAGCTGTGCCGCGCGGTTTCACCCGCGTGGCTATGCTCCTGTTGGTCTTAGCGTGATAATATATAGCCTATATTACTCGTGGATAATGTAGCTTTCGAATGGTGAAAGAATTTTTAAAATCGGTCCAGTAGTTTATGAGCCTATTCATTACAATCAATCAAACAAACAAACAAAGTTTTCCTCTTTATAATATTAGTGTAGATAGTAAATTATTTTTTGAAAAATAAGGTCATAAAGAAGTTTCACTTCTTACGTGTGTACTCTAGTACACGCACACATTTTTTTTCTTTTATGTATCGGTAAAAAATACTTATTTACAGCTGGATGAGAATTTTTATATCTTTTATCGACTGGACTTTAATAAAGAAAAATACTCGAAATTTGCACTTCCTTTTATTACTACTTCTTATAAAATGGCAATTCCCGAATCCAATTACTTATTAACGTAGACAGAGAAACCAACTTAGTATAGTCGATTCACAATTGATTTTTTATAATGACATTGACAACTTATGTCGGATTTTTTGTCAATAAATTATTATATCTTGGTGCCGAGTGCCGATTTTAAGTATTTAACTCATTGTTTAATAAGACTGGATATTTTATTCATAGATGCATTGTGAATTTAGTTTATAAATTAGCTAAGATCAGGAAATAAGCACTACCTTCTATTTTTATTTTATAAATCACGGCAAAGGTAACCTGCTTCCAATGTTTTGTATTTGTAGTTTCTACTTATTTCAAAAGGGAATTTTATTAACTTATAATTGTAGTAATATGTAATGACGAAATGTTTAGTGCACCTCAATTATGGGAGATTGATCCTAGCTATGTAGCATATTTACTATTAGTTTGTTGAATATAGCTATAGGTAATAGTCAATCATCATCAAGTTTGTAGGACCTTGCAGTCCCATTCTCTAATTTTATACTAATTGTTCATCATTTTTTAAGTTATTTAATTTGTATTTTCCCACATTTTCATAATATAATATAAGACAATTTTATTTTACAGCCTAGGTGTGCCAAAATGGAGGAGGACCTAGAAATACTTGAACGTGCTATCCTAAAGTTAGAAGCAACTCGTGAGGATGATAAAGAAGAACAAGATGAATCTCATAAAGACCTCTATAAAAATTGGGGCAAATATGGATCTCAAGAACAAAGACGCAAAGAGCTTTTAGAGACTCAAAAAAGGTAAATAAGATAACAGAGGAAGTTATTCACAAGATACCTTTAATTAATTAGAGAATAAACATACATTATGTTTACTTTTTTTAAATAATAAAATATAAAGGAATGTTTTTTGTATTATTCATGCTTCATAGTTAAATATGCTTTATATTAATGTTTTCTTCTATTTTAGTAACAGACTAAATAGAATTGATAAGTTCCGAGGTATAATGGAACTTGTGCAAACTGTAGAAGATGGAAAACTTTTTGAACCATACAAAAAGGCGAGTTGCATTGAATGATTATTAAAATGTAATTTTTAAACACCTTTTCATTGAAAATTAACCTATTATTTTAGTAATACAATTATATTTCACAGATACTTACGGAGAATTATATAATTTGACCAATTTATGCAGTGCGAATTGAATTATCAATGTGCAATTTTAGAAATAAAATTTCCCTTTATTATAATTTCTACATACTATTTTAGGTATCATATAGACCAAGCATTTATGTCGCAGGATTTCACAAGACTTCCTTGACCTATAGCAATGTGCTTATGTTATCAGAATGGATGGTTGAAAAGCCTGTTGATTTTGAGACAAACTGGTACATGGCACCTTGTCCAAAGGGAGTCAGAATGCTTGTGATTTCATATCATGTAAGTATAGTTTAAAATTTATTCATCACTAGCTTACCGCCCGCGGCTTCGCCCGCTTTGTCTAAAACCTAATAAATTATATACTAAAACCTTCCTCTTGAATCACTCGTTCTATTAAAAAAAACCGGATCAAAATCCGTTGCGTAGTTTTAAAGATTTAAGCATACATAGGGACATAGGGACAGAGAAAGCAAATTTGTTTTATACTATGTAGTGATTCAACCAATTTGCCCTTGATAAAGAAAACCTGGTAAGCATCTTTGTAAAGGGGAAATTTAATTTAAAGAGTTAATTTATGTTGTCTCAGTTAATTCCATATTTCCCAGTCAATTCTTTTTTGCAATTTTTCATTAACTTTATCTACATGTAAAATGTAAATGAGAAATGGGAAGGTAAACTATACATGTAAACTAACAAAATACTCAAATATTAAACTGTATAGAAAAACATAAAGTACGGAATATCAAAAATCAACATATAAATTAATTCTATTCACAGGGAATGACAAAATGCTACAATAAATATGGTCATTTCAAATTTGAGTATTGGTCAGCACTACCGGGTGGTAATCCCCGAACAGCTGTGAGAGACAACAGTTGTGTATTGGACTGCTTCTACTACAAGCCAACTAACACTATGTATGTGTTGGACATACTCGCTTGGAATGCTCAGCCTATGACCGATGGAGAGGTAGGTTAGAGTAGCTCTATTTCTTTATAGATTTGTTATAAGATTAATACTTATTCTATAACAAATCTATAAAAACAGGCAGATACCATGTAGGTAGCAAAACAAAATTTCATAAGAATATAATATTGTTTCATTTTCCCACTCTTCTTTACTTGTTTGGTCAACACTTTCTATGTTGTTATATTGTTCAGAATCAGATAAATACTTCTAAAATATGCGTTTTTCTACACAAGCTCAAAGCACAAGCTCCTACAAGAATGTGAAAAATACACAATGTGAAAATAACTTCAATAAAGTGTACATGGATGTTAAAAATAGATAAAAATATCTTTCTAAAGAATATTTTTTTATAATTACAGACTGAATTTCGACAATTTTGGATGAAGTCACATTTAGAAGAAATAGCTGGACTTAAGACTATTTCAAAATGGAATAAAACAGTGTTTAAATTGATACCAATGATTCAATGTACAACACACCATCTGAATATGTAAGTACATAACTTTATGTATTGTTTGAAGATTAAAATATTTATTTGTATTTGCTTGAAAAATGGAAAATTGTCACAGTTTATTAATTCTCCAAATTTCTCATCTATACAATAATCATGTGCCAGGTAAAACAGGTTAACAGGTTCAGCTTTTAATAGGAATCCTTAGGAAAATGATAAAATAGTGTTGATACCATTAGCGAAACTATAACATTATTTTCTAAGGGTTTAGAATAACACAATGAAACGAGATAAAACATGTATCATTTGTATAATCATTTAATTTATTGTTTCTTAATACTATATCTAACTTACTGAAACACTTTATAAGTAAAAAGATCAAATATAATTAACATTGCAAGTATCTTAATCATCTGTCTTTTATAAACATATTTATAGCAAAAAAATAATGTATAGGTTTATCTTAATATATATAAATCTCGTGTCACAATGTTTGTCCTCAATGGACTCCTAAACCACTTAACCGATTATAATAAAATTCGCACACCATGTGCAGTTCGATCCAACTTGAGAGATAGGATAGTTTAAACATGTAGGTACCACGGGCGAAGCCGGGGCGGACCGCTAGTTTTATATACAAAGTTACGGTCAAATTGATAAAATAAATATTTTTCCAGGTTCTTCTCAAAATATCCACCCACTGAAGATCCAGAATTCCCTGCACTTGACGGTTTGCTGTTCTATCACAAGAAAGCTCACTATACCGCGGGACAAACGCCCCTCGTGGGATGGCTGTTCCCGTTCATGGTTCCTGAAATTATTGGCAGTGGTGAGTTTCAATTATATCTGCTTGTTTATAAACCTTATTGTATAAAAATAAAAAAGAGCGTATGTGCCGATTACACTTGTGATAAGTGAAACATCTTTGGCAAGATTCAAAGATACCAAAATCGTCGCCTAACTTAATGACGTGACGGTATTGCCAGGACGCGACCTTGAAATTTTACTCTCAACGCGCCTAATCTTGTTTCACTACGAAATATACATATTGAATGCATATTTCTTAGTCATCTGAAAAGGAAAAGAAAATGTGTAAAGTAATTTGAAAATATTTCAGACTTAGATAGCCTAATTTTCGAGAAAAGCTCTTTATCACCACACAAAGAGCAATAGGAACAGAGCAATACGGGTAAAACCGCGGAGCACACCTAGTAATGAATATATTCTCAACAAAATAAGCTCATTAATTTGGAATTTAGGATGGGTTGTTAGGATTTTTTTTAAAGTTCTGAGTTTATTACGTTAAACAGTTAAGATAGTCCTGTGAGTTCATACATTGGTAAACATAGTTTAAATTTAAACATAGTTTACATATTGATTTTTTTTTTCAGATATTATTGTAAATCCAGACTATTTCGATGGAAGGCCAGCCGATTACATAAATCAGAGTGATTTCATACAAAAGTTTGAATATCATATGGCTATGAGGAGAAATAACAGTCACCGAAACACGCGGAACACCTCTATGGAACTTGATACCAATAAGAATGAGGTATGTTTTTCTTTTGGTTCTTCTTGAGACAAAACATTTCAGTTGGTAATTTGTTATTACAATAATAGATCATGATGAAGTATACATGAATGCATTTATAAAAATTACATTTATTGTGCGTGAAGGGAATGAAGTTGTTAATTAAAACTTTATAAGATTGCTTAAAATTACAAATATATAAAATTAATATCCTACTTCCTATCCTACTAATATTATAAATGCGAAAGTTTGTGAGGATGTGTGTGTGTGTTTGTAACGCAAATACTACTGAACCGATTACAAAAAAATTAAGCACACATATAGAGGGTAACTTGGATTAACACATAGGATAGGTTTTATCCCGGAAATCCCACGGGAACGGGAACTATCGGGGTTTTTCTTTGAAAAGTCGGGCGAAGCCGCGGGCGGTAAGCTAGTAAAGTAATTTGAATATTACCTACATACTGAACGTAAAAAAACAGCATATTAATAAATATAGAAAGATAAATAACTATGTATTGATGTTTATTTATAGGTCACCAAAGATACAAAAGAAAAACAGATAATTAAGATGAAAGATGAAATGGAATCCGAGGAAGTTATTAAAACTGAAGAAGAAATAGAAAATATGGAGAAATGCGATCAACCTGAGAAAGAAATGGAAAGTGAACACATTGACGGTTTAAAGGAATAAATCGTTTATGTATAATTTATATATTGCAAGAAAAAAATTCTAAAGCATTTATGACATCTTAGAAATTAGTCCTCGTACATGTTTTTGAGAAAAAGTATTATTGTTTTTGTATAAGATAAAGATTTCTCCCTATATTATGAGCAGAATAGCTTGATTCAAATATTTTTGATAGAAGTAACTATTGATGTTTTTTAGTAAATAAAAACCTACTTATAATCTCAAAAAGGTTAAGTGTTCACTCTTTTCAACGAACACTAGCTGTTCTCTTTTTATAATAAATGTCGTGGAAAATCTTGATGTTTGCACAATTCAATTGCATTCCTTACTATTGATATTAGTCATTTGTACTTTAGGTACTGATTGTTGTTGTATAATTATTTAATAAAAATGAATAAACAACTATGCTTTGTTTTATTGATACCACTCAAAATCGGGATAAAAAGTGTGCTGTACAGAATTCATGTTATATATACCAATATTATAAAGCTGAAGAGTTTATTTGTTTGTTTAAACGCACTAATCTCAGGAACTACTGTCCGATTTGAAAAATTCTTTCGGTGTTAGATAGGCCATTTATCGAGGAAGGCTATAGGCTAACCACGCTAAGACCAACAGGAGCGGAGCAATGCGGGTGAAACCGCGGAGCACAGCTAGTAACTTATAAATTAATTGACCATTTATCTTTAAATAATTAAGAAATAAGAACTTGTGGAGTTAGCATTTTTCCATGAAAAGTTTAAAATACCACTTCAATACAAAATAGCTAACCGCAACCGTGACTAGTGCATATTATAAGATTTAAATAAGTTTAGGAATATCAGATTTTAAGTATAAAATGATTAGTCTTTCGGAAAAATACGTTTTACTTTTATAATAATGTTTGATTTTATGTTACCTCCCGTTACATTTAAAAATAATATAATACATTTAAATTTTATTAATTGGTAGGAATCGTTAAATCGATACTATTCTTAGTATAACGCAGTTCAATAAAGAAACGAATCTTCAATGGCGGCCAAAGCTGACACTGACGTATGGTAGGGTCAGCAAAAACCCCCCAACGGTCCAGGCCTTGTCGCGGCGGAGGGGCTCAGTAGCTC
>CAJQZM010041072.1:0-19408 GCA_907164665.1 Colias nastes | reverse complement strand
ATATTTTACTATTGATACTATACAATTAAAACACATTTGTATTTTGGAGCATGAATAAATAATATACGTACTAATTAATTCCATCATATCCAGCGCCTAAACCGACGTAGTCCACGCCAGCCACATCGCGTATGTGATTTATATGAGCTGCAAAAAGTTTTTTATATCACCACAACGGTCGGGTTATTTTTAAGTGTATAAAACCATCAATAATAATACAATAAATACCTATAGCATCTTGCACGGTGGCTGTTGTTCGGCATGTTAAAAAAGATGTATAGAAGTTGACCATTACAAGGCCTTTGTTAGCTGCAACAAGACGAAGAACTCCATCCGGAACATTGCGTGTTACATTGCACAATGATCGCGCAGATGAATGGGAGAAGAGAACAGGTGCTCGCGATATTGCCAACGCATCACGCATAGTGCGCTCTGATACATGTGATAAATCCACCAGCATTCCAAGTCTATTCATTTCCATGATAACAACCTGTAAAATGCATTAAATATGACGAGCCACATAGTTCGTAGTAGGTAAGTAGTAATAATTTAACATTGGCTTTAGCCGAATAGTCCTAGTAATAAGCAGATACTAAAAATTCTGTCCAACGCTTTAAAAACGTGAAAGCTCCCCAGAGAGTTAAAAAACTACGTGGTTGTATCAACTTGGTAGGTACATCTATTTCATGAGTTTGATAAAGTACTGATACAAATTATTAAATTTGCAAGATGAATTTATTTACTAATTGTAATCCTTTGTAATTTAAGTAGGTAACCTACATGGTCTTTAACTACCTATATAGGAATAAAATTGACCTATTACAATGTAGCTATAGTAAGTAAACTTACTGTTTATATCTTAAAAAATATCAATAAAAATACGCTTAAAGCGTTTATTAATTGTCGTCTTTTCGTTAGTACCTTACTAAAATTACAGAATTCTATTTTATTCTATTTTCCTATAGTCCAATTAGTGTTCAGAAAAGTTTCTCTAGACCTAGAAGTTTTACACTTTGCATTTTTTTCATGGAATTTGGGCCGAACTGAGAACTGTAATTCCGCTTTTATTTTTATGTAGCTCAAATCGTAAGAAATATGTATATTTTTAATTGCGTTCGTTCTTACGATAGGATCTAAATTTCGCAAGATTAAGATTTCAATCGATTTTAGCAATATCGGCGAGATATCCCAAACATAAAAGTTTATGGTATGTGAACGGAATGTCATCACTATGGATTTGATCACATTTATGGACTGTTTAAATTTACATAACATCGGTTAAAGGCCAAAGATATGCATTGTTATTACACTCGTTAGTATCCTCTCGCTCTTGAATATGTGTTATATCTATTAAAAACTCCGTTTTTATGTCATTATTTTTATAGGTGGCTCATTAAAGTATTTACGACAGGATATAAATTAATTTTCAAACTTTACTGCCTAAGTAACAAATAGTAAGTGGGTATGTCTCAAGTCTCAACGTACAGTATAAAAGTAGAATTTCCTCCAATATTTTTGAAAAACACCAAATACTTATTAAAAAATCTAATATGTCAAAACTCCACTTTTATTTTAAAAATCTTATCCATTTAGTAGTTGCTTGGATTTAAGGTATAAACTAATCTTTAACTTATTCGACTCTACTCCCTTCTCTAATTTAATAGAAGATGCCCTTAAATCCAATTCCAAATGAGACTATTAGGTTACGAATTAGGTATCTATGAGACAAAAAAGGATCGGTTGAGAAATTGTAGAACAAAAAAAAAACGCTAACTAGGTACGTAAAGTCGGCTAAGAAGTTGTGTCGCATGGTGTGAAATAACTTCAAGCAATGAATATACATTTTGAAAAATGGATCGATTTTCATTACTTAAGAATCTTCTTTGTCTTGAACGTTGAAATTCATAATATGCACTATCAAATTATTTGCAGAAAAAAATATCGCTAAAAGAAAATAGGATCACAACAATTAACCTTGTTTTTCGTAACCCCATTTTGGTAATATTTTACAAAACAATAGTGTACTTAATGTTTAGTGCTTGAGCTCTGCGTTACGCGCAGCGAGTGCTTACAACAAAAGGGATTATTACGGAAAGAATCGCTGTACAAAAAACAAATCAAAGAAAATAGCGTCGCAACTTGAAAGCGGTCGAAACACTTTTAAGCAAAATGTACACATATAATATAGAAAACATGTACAGTACTCCAAAATTAATAATGCGCATGCAGATCTTCGCTAATTATCGTATTTCCAGAAACACCCGAATCACGCCGAATCATTGAATCGTAGGTAAGTGCCCTAAACAATGCACTTGCATCTTGCACCTTGTTCAAAAGAAATAGGAGTCAATTCAGAGTCATACCTACACAATCAAAAACAATTCAGGCGTTAAGTGACGGTAGCCTGTCAGTCAAAAAATTCAAAAATCCGTCAGTCGTCTTTATATATTGGTGGTGACCGCACGTATTATCTCTGTATGGAATTATATAGAGCTGCTGTTACATAACCTTCTTAGTTTTGTTTCAAAGTTGAATTTTCCGATAAAATGATTATTTACACAGGTAGCAGATAGCAGTGGGAAAAGTGAAAATTAATAAGAGCATAATGAAAGTTCTGATCATTCTACGATATCAGAAATTGACATAATCCCTGATTCTGTAAATCCTTTGGACTGAGATTTTAATGATTAGATTTCTACAATTTAAATGTAAACCAGTGTTTGAAAATCATTTTTTTAATATAAACTTTTTCTTATTTTAACCATCCATCTAATATACATCCATCATTACGCCAGCTTCAGTAAGACGCTTTAATAGTTCTAAGTATAGAATTTTCCGAGTAAATCAATACAACAAATATATATTCGCAATCGTGTGGCTTATCCTCGCTATTAACTATCGAACTTGAATTGAAAACTACATTGAATTATCGAAACAAATTTCGTTACTTATCTCTTTTACCATAAAATCATAATAAAACTCATAATTCTAATAAACTATGCATGAAGAAAATACATTTAACCACTCTATATACATATCATCTTCGGAGGCTCGGGGAATATGACAGTTGCCGAACAGTAACGAATTTTTCTATGCGCATTATCAGTTTGGGAGTACTGTATATTGCATGGTAAAAATAAGTAAAATTACTTTTCCTTCAATACATCGATCGCACTGTGCACTTTCTATATGTACGGGTTACTTTCACAAGATGGGTGGGTGTATAGCGAAAACAAGAGGTGATAAGCGTACGCTCTTAAATAACTGGAACAAAAGAAAATAGCAAATTGCTAGAAATAAATGCCTAGTTATGGTTTTAATAAAAATAAAATACCTACAGTGCTTAGCGAAGTTTTCTAAAATGTAACGTCTTTAGCATAATTTGCCACCCTATTATCCGCGGAGAATATTACGGAAGAAAACATTTTGCTTCGCAACAAACTTTTATAGAAAAAACGGAAAGCGGTCGTGCAACCCCTCATAACTTGCCGCCCCGGGCAACTGCCCGGCCTCCGGCAAACACACCATTGAAAATTCCTAAGTGTTTTAACTCTGTTTTCGTAATATTTTTTATGACACTGTGCATGATCCAGAAATACAAGATGCAATATAAAGTTACTTAGTTAAAATTATAAACTTTTAGAACTTTTAATGCTTATAGGTACAAATACACAGCCGGTACTTTTGTAGTTCCGCTTTCTTTTCTTATTAGTACCCAGATAGTTTCTTTGTTTTTTTTTTTAATAACAATGGCTAAGAGAAATCATATATACAGCGATACAGTAGGTATAACATATTGATTATTAGGATAATAATCCTAATATTTAAATAAATTGAAAAACTTTCTTGAAGTGTTCATTAAATTACTTTTCCAAATGGTGAAAGACCACCTCGTAGACTTGGTTCTGGACGGTCGGTGGAAGCGCACTCGGCCCATGGAGTGTCACACGATGACGTCAAGGTTAAGTAACGAACTCCGACTTGATATAACGTTCTCAACACTCCGAGGGATCCTCCTATAGCGTGCCCACCCTCAACACCTACCAGCGAACACAGGCGGTGGTTAGCGTGTGCTGTTAAAATATCTGAAAACAAATTAAATATGTACCTCTTATACACCCTATATATTTTGTATAATGCCAACATGCCTACATTGGCATCAAATGTGTTAGGAAATTTCATCTTTAGGTAGGTATAGTAATATTTTGTAAAAGGCGTGCTTTGTAAAAAATTTGCTTTGGTCATAATGATTTGTTCATTATATTATTATCCCGACGTTTCGCACCTTTTGTAGAGAGCGTGATGACGGGAAGACTGATATATTTTAACTTAAAAACGAAATGTTTATGTACTTTATAATTTTATATGGTGGTATTATGAAAAGTTGATTGTGTATAGGGTATAATTACCTAAGACATTGAAATCAATTAATTGTATATTTGAAAAATTCATGAATAAATTGTATTGTTATTCTGCATAAATAAATGATTTTTCACATTAGTAGAAAGAAAGGGCCATTAATATTTCAGTCATTAAATCTTCTTAGAAAGGGAAACAGAATGAATAACGAGCGAATATCTATTACGAGCGCCATTAAGTAAAGTAGAAGGTTTCTGGCAGCTAATTTGTTTAGTTATTTGTATATTACAACAAAGGATATTTGTGATGTCGAAATGCCATTATTTTTCATATGAAAAACTGAAAAGTCGAGATAAAATGCCAGCGAAACGTACCTACTATGGTGCATTACGGACCTCTATATTCAGAGCAGGTGATAAATTATAATGAGTTTAACCAAAGTTTTGTGGTTTTTATTTCACTTTACAAACAATCCGTATATCACACAACAGAATCAGGCAAACAAAGTTAATCGTGTAAGTATAGAAAATAAATAAAAAGTGGAAAATTGGTGATCTCTTCGTATTTTGAGTTATGACACACATCCGTAGATAAAATATTTGTGATATTTTAAAAATAGGGAACGTCTTAATTTAAAATACTAACCTTCAGCTGAAGTGCAGAACGTGAGCTCCGGGTGGTACTTGTCAGTTAAACGCTGTATCAGGTCTATTTGTTCGAAGGTAAGCTGTACCGCATCTTTGTGTTGAGAGTCACAAGGGACGTATGCTGCCCAAAACTATATATGAGGAAAACCTTTTTAAGCCTTTCACAAAATTTACATATTCAAATTTAAAATCTGAAATATTTTCTAAATAAAAATGTTCACCAATCGATTTAGTTTTTGATTTGTGTTAATCAATCGATTTTCGAAAGATAGGATAAGATATTCAGATGACACAACTTATAAAACACGACTATAATGAAGTGATCGTGTACTTATAATGTATCAACCTTACTTTATGGTAACTAAACTAAATAAATAAACAGAAACAATCTGTATTGTTTCTATAATGATAAAAATCATTTTAAATTGCATTCAAAGCTGTCTTTGTATATTTCTTATTCTCTATGTAACATCCAGCAAATGTCGCAACTACCCCGATACTCAATTGCATATTGACTGAAACGTCCATCTCAGTGTGGTGGCCGGTTTCAATATTGAGTCTTAAAGCATTCAATATTCAGTCTTCAAAATAATTAGTTTACTTATATGTATATATTTTGTACTAGTGTATACGTATTATGTATATACATTTGGGTAATAGCCAGCCTCGTGAAGTAATTCAGGTAGTGCTCTACTCTCGACTTGTTAAGATCAAACAGTTTTATGGATTTGGAAATCCCTTGTGATACGAGTATATTCATGTTAGACTTAAATAATGATAAGCGAACATTATTAGTTTAGTATTTAAACAATATATCAAGGTATTATTTTTACAGGAAGAAATTATTTAAATTATAACTTTGGAGTGATTTTAAACACTAACTGAGATTAGATAGAAATTAAACCAAATGGTACCTAAAAACGTTCAGATACATACAGGATCTACATTGCAACATTTATCATAATTTTTCATTGTCCATGTCGTCCCACGATGGATACGCTAAAGTCCGGTGAATATGACAAGAAATAGTACCTAGCACGAAGATAAATTACACCCTGCATTAAAAGTTCTTATAACCGACCAGAATAATACGTGGCTAATGATCGCCTAAATGTATTTTAGGTCATGTGTGCATTTATGTACCGCACTTTTATATGTGAACTGTGAAGTGAATATGGAACTGATTACCTCGATATCAAGCACGACTTATGCACGCTTACTGAATGTGATATAGCAGAGTATCGTATGCAGTGACATGTAATAAGAAACGTGATATACTTACAGAGGGGAATGATATTTTTTATTGATTTATTCTATTGCAGACTCTACAAAGTGCAGAACGCTATTAGGTACGGACACGACTGCAATTTAACTTGGACTGTGTGCTTTCTACAAGTAAAATAATTTTATCAATGCCATCGAAATTTGTTCAGGCTCATTATTTATGTTAAAGAAAAAGTTTTTTGTACAGAAATCGAATAAAATAAAGTTCTAAATAGGTTGATATTTTATAAAACAAAGACTTACTTGGGCAGCAACTCGACCTTGCTTCAGTCTAGGCAAATCAGTGTGACTCCAAGAGCTAGTGGCCCATGGAGAAATCGTTCTCAAATCTTCATTAAACCTGTTTCATTTATCACATATGTATTGAAAATGATATTTCATAGACAATATATTTCGGTTGCAATTAGGACGAAGTTATTAATTAATTTCGTAAACCATTCATAGCGGAACACATAAAATGATGCCAAATATTGATCTGCAACCACATATTGATAATTGTACCTACATGATAATATGGATTTTAATTTGAGTTAGTGCCATTTATAATATAAGTATTGTGTTGTTTGTTTTCTTTCTCGTGTTATGTCTACCATTTTTATCAATAAAAAATAAATAGTAATCATCAATATTTGATAACCCTCTTTTCAGTTTACATATTTTGTTTACATGAATAAAGATTTTTACGTTTATTACATGAACCCGCTAGAAAACGCTATTAGCTTTCAGGTAAGTAATTCTCTTACCGGAAGTCCTTTATTTTGTTGTGTAAAAATTTTCGTATATTCCAAGGTAAGTCGTTATGGCC
Source organism: Colias nastes (assembly GCA_907164665.1). NCBI lineage: Eukaryota > Metazoa > Arthropoda > Insecta > Lepidoptera > Pieridae > Colias > Colias nastes. The sequence continues at coordinate 12,313 of CAJQZM010041072.1, read as the reverse complement.
ATCTATAAGTGGTGTGTCGTGTAGCAAACGTTCTGCAAGGCGAAGCCGCTCATGCAGCGGGGCTCCGGGGGGCGCCCGCAGTGCCAGAGGCCCCGCCACGCAAGCTGTACCTGCCACTAGCACCAACACTGCCACGCAGCACCAACGTCGCTGCCATCCTGACAAACCTAGGATAATAAACGCATGATATAAAGAGCACTAACTCACTAAGAATCAGTTATAGTTGTTTGAATTGAATAAAATAATACCTACCTACCTCATAATTACCACTACAACTACTAACTAATTATCTATCCATTCTCTGTAAAAATTACGATACGAATAAGTTATCTACAAAACTAATAAAGTAATTAATTTCAGAACAATTCTTTAAAACTTACGCTCTTATAAACAAACTTTCAGTTGACCTAGAATTTTTAACACAAAGGCTGGTCTCAAAGCGCAAAATTTGAAAATAATTTATTTCCGATGCCTACCGTAAAACTTTTACAATACCTAACCCAAACAAAGGCGAATATTCGTTTTCTTTATAAAAATTTGAATAAATAGATTTTTAAAGACACCTGTTCCCTAGATTCCGCTTCAAAGGTTTATTGCTACGGATAGATATATATTATTTATGTTTAATAATAATTTGGAGGTCACTAAGTATACCTACGTCAACGAACCGAATAGGCTTAATGGATATGGGAAAGGTAAGTCTTTCTATCCATCTGTTATATTTACGTCCGAAATCCTGTATACAACAAGGTAAAATACTTTTGTCCAATAAACCTCTGTAACTAAATAATACTATCATCTTTAGAGAATTAAATGTGTATTTGTAACAATGCTACCCGAACGAAGTGGCGGGCTGGAACTGTTATTATCCCATATTAGACACGTAAGTCGGTATATAGTAGAGTATTATTGCAGCCTTGATTGCTTCCATACATAATAGTTATCAAATAAATGAATGTCGATAAACGTGCATTGACGTTATCTTAATACAGCACGAAACAAAAAACGTTGTAACAATTAATGTAATAATTAGCTGTAAGTTAATGTTTTTAATTTTTATTATTATTTAACATTTAGTTACTTAATTATTAATTTCAAATATCTTCGCAAGGCATTTTTTCTATGATGAATGGTAACTTACGTGATGAGGCACCAGTTGTGGTAGAACTATGGCTAGTTGTAGAAGTAGTAGTGTTTGGAAGCCACTGGCTGGATTTACAGGCACTGCACGAGATTCTATCTTGTGCCCTGTCCGTCACATCGGGCGCGGGAGCTGAGCGTTTCTTTCCCTTAATTATAAAAAAGTCATTTAATCCTATACAAAAAATTTTTAACTTTTCTTATTTTTGAATAATGGTTTCAAAAATTCTTAAACCTAACACGCCAAAAATTACGCAGGTAGAAATGTTTAACTTGCAAATTTTATCGTAGAAGATTTGAATTTTCTTTCAGAAACTTTAGATAAGTTTAGAACTCAAAGCGCTATTAGATTTAACTTAAGTTATAAGTTTTCCGTCTGGATCATGGTTTTGATTTGAAAATATGTACTAAAGTATATGTGAAACTTATTCAAGCAAATAACATATAGAGTAAACGAAAGCAATATTTTTAAAAAGAAACATAGGACTTACATGTGGATCGAAGAAAATAGATGGAATTTTTTGATTTTGGCCCGTATTACATGTACATTGTGCATGCAGAACTCTATGATCGCTTCCTACACTTCTTTCAGCATCCACAAACGTGTGGCTTTCTTCGGATGACACATTATTTCGCGTGTTAGTCGAATCATCAGGTGACCATGTTTCTGATAACCCGCTCGCAAATCTCTCAGAGGGAAAGTCGTTGTATGACATCTGTCTTCTTATACCTCTACATCGACTTCTGTTGTCTAAGGTGGAAAATTTTATCGAGGAAGAGCTGCGTAAAACGACGTCATCATTTCTATCTAAAGTTCTTATTTTAGGTTTTTTCTGCGATTTATATAATTCTGCGTTGCAATCTCTTATACGATCGAAACATTGATCAACGTTTGATGAAAAGTTTGCATAAGTATTTATATTTTCTTTAAAATCATTTTTAGATTGTAAGCTTGTAGCAGAAAAGATGCAACTTTGGCTATTCGTTTTCCTCTGTGACTTATCTACGAGTGATAACATCGACAGCTTCCGCAGCGAGCTTGTTGAGCCCGCACTTATCTCCGCTAACTGAACGGCGTTTTGTGGTTTTTTTGACATTGCTTCTCCTCCAATTCGTTTTAAATTTGATAATTTCTTTTTAATTTTTTGAACGAGAGTATTTGTTTGGTCGTACGATATAAATTGTTTAGAAATGTAATTTGAAACATTTTTACTTTTAATATGTTTCCTGTCCAGACTGCGATGTGTTTCATTAATCAAATTATTACGCCCCGTTTCTCGTTTAATTCTGTCCATATCATAAATATTAAGCGTGTGACCTCGTTGTTTAACATAATCTCGGTGGCAATTAAGGTAGTTGTTTTGTTGAACATTACAGTTGCAAACTAAATCAAATTCATGGTCTGACAAGTGCTGGTTATAGCATTGTCTTTGGGCGGCTAGCGCGAGGCAAGCGTCACAGTCTACGCCTAGCAGAAGTTCAAGACTGGTATTTCTGATAAAACCATCACTAAACGTACGTGAGCGAAAATGTGAAGCGTGTGCCGTTTGTACAGGTTCAAAATCAGATATCAGTGTCGGTTCATTAGTACTTCCACTTCGAGGAACACAATTTGTTTCATCGTCCATCATTGTAGCAACATCACGATTCACATGAATTACTCTCGGCTGCCTAAACACCCGACTATCGCTGCGTACAGAGCATCGAGATGGTGATGGTGAAGGTCGTTTAAAGTCGTCTACTTGAATCATGATTTTTATAACTTTGCATTACCAATCGAAATACCTGTAAGAAATATTGCAATAAATATTGACTAAACACAAATATCGAAAAGCATTACTGTGTACATATAAAGAAGATATTATTTTTATATAACTACGTAAAAAGCGAACAAAATCTTAAACAATACCGATCGCGATTTAAAGTGTACAAATGGGAGCATTGCATAATTCATTTCAAAACATAACGTTATTGTTTAAATTTTGAATGAAACATATCGTCTTAGCGGGAACTGTGACAACAACTTGAATAAAAATGTATACACGATGGAGAGACATCCCGGCGCATCGTTACCGGACGACAATAATAGGTCATTTTTGGTTTATGTTTGTTTTACAACTTTCAAATGACAATACAGCTTTTATATTGTAGAGTGTTCATTTTAGCGTTCATTATCATGAGATTACACGCGCGCCGGTCAAGAATGAGTCTTTATTGTTCTGCGTAGCCAACCAATCACGTATTTTCCGAGATTATTTCTTGGAAAACTTCCTTTTATTCATATTTTATGAAGTTATTGTATTTGTACGTAGAATAAGTTTCAATAAAAACCTATTAGCATATTTTCATATAGGTAAAATCTACATCGTTAAAATATGCTTGCATTACTTTTATGATCATCTTTTAAAATAGTAAACTGTATCACGTCTAAAATATTATTTATTTGACAACTTTAACTGCATTTTAAATATATATTTAATTCATTCAATTTATTCTTTTATTTTCCAGAAATAAATAATCATAAGCAAAATATCCCTACTAGAAATAAGAGAACACAATATTTCAACCCCACTAAGTGAGGCTTTCCTAAGCTCTACGAATAATAGTGCGGGCGATTGTGCGGTGCTTAATTTTTTTGTGCCATTACCCACTTAATTGCGGTTTCTTAGAATTAAATACGAACAATCCTAATACATCCTTGATTTTCTCGTGTTTCTTGGTTTCGTATTTAGTTCTGCCAAGATTTCTAAATCAGTAGATACTTTTCTAATGTTCGTTAATTGTTGCTTGTATGTTGTTGTATAATAATTTAAATAAAATAGTAAATACATCGAAGCTTTGTTAAAAGGTATATTTAGATTTTTATATAAATAGTGATTTAACATAAATATGACTAATATTGTTATAAGATTACATAAATCACAGAATATGACACTCTACCAAAAAAAATCTCTCTTTGTCATCATGCCCAATCTGAATTTAAGTGCTTATTCAAATAAACGTTTTCTCAAGACATGTGTAAACATTTCCACCAAACAAATATTCTCTTTTCTTTGAGAAGGTTACATTTTAATCAAAGACGGTAAGGAAATATTTCTAATATCAATATTATTTTTAATATCCTTCTAATATTTATATGTATATGTATTCAGAATGTATGTAGTATACCCATTTGGGTAGATAGTAAATAAATAAATAGATGTGTTGTGACGTAAAATTAAAATATATGAAACATAATAATAAATAAGAATCTACATATAAGTTGATTCGGAGACCAAAATAATAATATAGAAATCTATCTCATTTGTTTGAAAACAACGATCCGATTTTTAATAACAACTCCATAATTATTGTATACCTATAGTATACGAATACAAAAAAATATGAGTACGTACCTATTTATAATATCGTCGTATTAAAGTAAAATATATAGATAGTATTAAAAGAGGGTAAGAAATATTATATTTCAATATAATAATGGTTAATCAAGAAAGATTATTCTTGCCTGAGGAGTGAGTATGCTCATTAGGCTAAAATCTACAATACTTGTAAAAGAACTTAGCCAAATAACTTTAATTTTTGTTTTAGTTTACAATGTTTTTTTTTTTTTTATTTTGATGGAATTTATTAAAGCTTCACGCGTCCTACGTACATTATTTGCTCGTAACTAAATCAGTATGTTATAGTTGGACGCGTGAGGGGTTAAAGTACGCAGAAATTAAGTTATTGTTTAATAACGTAACATGTTTTACATAATGATTCCTTTAAAATCTTAAAATCTTGTTAGTAAAAAGATATTTATTTATCTTTTTATTATCTTTTCTGATAAAAAGAGTTTTACTTCATAGAAATAATTAATGGTTCTTTAATCTTTACCAATAATAAACATGATTAAAAATTCTGTTTTGTATCTAACTTTGTATGTTATTAGAGAGTTATTCTAACTAAAAACCTTAAACAATAATATTATTTTGAAAAGTATCTTATTTTGTAACCCCATAAAAAATAAAAATCGTTATCGATAAATATACAAATCTTAATAAAATTATACTTACTCCAATAATTTATCCCTTTGCAATATTATACAAAAATCATTGTTTCCACAGGTGCATATTTTTTGGCATATTACAAAAGTGTCATCATAAAAACACATCGGAAATATTATAATGAGCAAGAGTTTGAAAGTATCGGTGTTAGGGAGCCCAAAGAGTAGCTACAGGGTAGCTTTTGCCGCTATCTACGGACGAGTTACGCGAAATCTTAAGCTACGAAAGGCTACGAGAGAGGCGAGCGGCCGCGGGGAGTTCGCAGGTCGCACTGGTTCCGCTGCCGGCTCCCTGCGAATAATCCATACCCGAGAGGCGAGGAGGCTGTAGTCACCGGACAGGAGGGCGGCCGGCCGACCAGCACCGACTGCTGCCTCCCGCAACCGCTACGTTAGCCGTCACCGCGGCTTGTTCCCGCCGGCGGCAGCGGCGTGTTGACACAATTTGAAATAATGTCAAAGAGGTGATGCTAGGATTTTCAGCAAGCGTGTATTGTGTAAATATTTTTACAGAATACAAAAAAGGTAAATTGTAGTACATAACGTTCTTAAAAAAAAGGATTAGTTGTTTGTACTTTTTTGGGGGAGAATATAGATAAAGATGTCTGCAAAGTTTCTTCAATTCATTAATCACTGGTAATGTAAGAGACAACGGACTATCTTGAAGATCAAGAGCAATCGCAAAGAATTAATTAGATTCCTGATTGCTTATTTCAACTTTCGCCACGCCAACACAAAGAAATTAACATACTTAGGTACTTACCTACTTTTAGGGTGCTATAAAAAATTTGAGTGACGCCAAACTTATAATCTAATATAACACGTTAACAATATTAATAAAATAATGTTTAAGACGCTGCATATAAAAGGAAAACAGAACATTAAGGTGAAGAATAAGATTTTTCTTTTTAACTTCTATCACAATAAATTAAGCAAACGTGCTTGGATTATTAGTAGCTGCATTAGGTAGGTGGGTCCATAGACGAGAAAAATGAAGATTTAAAATTCAGACTCGTACTCTTTATTGCAGAGGGTGGCTAAAGTATTAATTATAAGCTATACAAATTACAATTCAACTTATGCAAATATACATAATATTATCCAGATATAGGTACCTTACAGATTTATTTGCATTTGTACTTCGGTAAAATTGTCCCTATCTTTCAATTATATATACATTTGTCATTTGGAACATATTATAAGTATTTTACTCCATTTATTTAACTATTTACGGTTTCCTAATACATATTGAGTAGGTAGTTATTAAGATAACTAGACAGAGTTTATAGAGATTTAAGATATATTCAAGACAAATATTTGCGAATAAACAATTAACTAATAACTCTCAATGTTTTTTTTTTTTAATTTTGATAAGTTTTATGAACGGTTCTATAGTAAATATTGATTGTGCTTCTTAAGGCTGCAGTCTAGCAAAATTGCGTTTTCAACAAGTTATTTGACAATTTTTTCCCGGCTATTGAAATGATAAACTGATTTTTTTTTCTTGTTTATCAATTAGTGTTATATACGCAATGCGCGTGAATTTTTTCACATTTATAAAGTTACTTAATGTTACCTTAATCAGGCCTTCAAGATAAGTCTCTTTCCCCCAAAGACATTTCGAGCTAAGTTTGTGCACTCACTACGTTGCAACCGATTACAATTTATACAATTTGATCAGCGCATTATTATCCTTATATAGTCGTAATTAAAATCTGCTGAATACAATAATTGCCGAAAAACTTATGATTTTCCTAATTAGAACGTTATAAATTCATTAAATTTCCCATTTTTTGCCTTACAAAAAACTATTGATAAATACTGCTAAAAGTTATTTTTTCCATTAATTTATTCGAGTTGGTTGAAGACCAATGAGTATTAATCCTTTAAAATTTTTTTTTTGAATTTTGATAATTCTTTAAATATTAAAAAAAATTTAAAATAATTAGGAAAAATCCTAGCGAATTTCTTTAGTCGCGCTCCTTGGGCCGGAGCGTTCTGACGTGTGCTCTACGCTCGATTTTCCTTCATACCGAAGTGAAAGTTGCTCTACTTCATTAAATTTAATATTTTTGTTAATTGATTATTTTTATCTTAGTTTTGTGCAAATATTCGTATTTTTAAACATTTGATTTCGATATGGAAAATAAACGAAAAAAATATGCGTGTAACTACTAGAAAAAAAATTATCTTCGAACATAAAGTTAATGAAACCAAATAGATTACAAAGGTGATTGGCAACAATTTCGTTATTTTACGGGGTGTCAGTAAAGGGATGTATATTTCTTTAAAATTAAAGTAAGCTCATAAATTTTCTTATAATATAATTTTTTTTTTGAAGTTCCAAAAATGTTTATTTTTCGTTTGAGAAATACGAAATATAATATAAACTTGTATTGAGAACTTGAACTTGGGACATACGGGGAAAATGATTTGTTTACGCCAAAATTCCAAATATGTCGAGGTGTTTTCATTTTTTCTTCTAGTCATTTTGAACGTAGCGGCATGTTGTTTGATTATTAATTTTGTAACTTAAATACAGGATGTTGGTTTTATATTCTGATCTTACAGACGCGCTGACAAATTTAGTCCACCATTTCTAGTTTAGTCCACCAACTGTAAGTACCAATATTAAAACGAATGGATTATCATCACATCATCAAAACTCAGATGTAATGGAAGATCACAATAACATAGAAAATTCAATGGGTGTTGAGAACTAAACAAACACAAGTAACAGAGACGCGAAGAATAAAAAAAGAGGACGAAAACGATAATTCGTTGATGCTTTCCCTTTTCGACGTATTGTTAGGGTACATCACCAATCTGCAAAAAACAAAACTGATGATTCCCAATTGCTGATTAAAAATGAAAAACAAATAATCGACAACAGTGGTGAAAATTTGCTGATCACAATGAAACATCCTTCAGTGGTAGCAGATTTACTAATTTAAAATGTATCGGTGAACAGCTTAAAGGAGAGGAGGACAGGAAAACATTATGAATGTGGATGGTGGATTGTATACAGGGTGTAATCGATAAGTATGTGCAGGTGATTATGACGTTATTATTGCAGGTATCAAAAAACTTAAAACTGATATCGAAATTACTTGACCTAATGAGCAAAATGACAATAATAACTTTTTAAAAGTATAACGAGAAATATCTAAAAAAATTACTTTATACACTCCCATATCAAGAAGGGAAAATGGGACTAGTAGAAGTTAAATGTCTAATTCCGGCAAAAGACATGAATGCGGAAGATGCGGTTAAAAATAAAAAATTTAATATTTGAAATACAATGCAAAAAAATAACACTTTTGTCATAGATAAGAATCATGACTATTTTTTCCAAATTCAGGGACAACTAAACGTTGCAGAAGCAGAAGTCTGCTTATTTGCTGTTTGGACTGGAGTGAATCATGATCGTCTAATATTAATTTAGTGAGAAACGTCTTCCCAGTTCAAAATGGAGAAATAAACCATCCACACGAAGACCGACATCCGCGCGGACGCAGTCGCGGGCAGAAGCTAGTCAGAAATAAATATCTTTTGTTTTCATTTGCGCATTTTTCTATTTTATAATTTTTTACACAAACATTACATTTTTTTTTATTATATACAAAATTTGTTTATCCGTTTTATTAGTGAAACTGAACAACTTTCACTAAGAAACTTAGGTCGAAAAAAATGTATAGAGTTATGCATTTTGTATGGAAAGCTTATTTTTTTTATATTTCGTCCAAATTTCTTTGTAAAAGTTGATCAGTTATATAAACATGAAGTTGAAGATATCAATAGAACGTAGGTATTCGCAAATTTTGTGTACTGATAAAAAGAATCACCTGGTGTAATTTTCTCGAAAATTGTTTCAAATTGTCATTTTAGGTACTTATTACGAATATTAAATTATGCATACGAATGATTTAATTTTTAAAAATTAAGTGGAGCAACTTTCCCTTAGTACATTTGTATTATTTACATATAGGATGACAGGATGCATTTGTTTGCACTACTAGACCAAGCCCTTAAGCAGGTATCAAAACAGATAGCGATCAACTACAAAGTTGTTACGTCACTTCATAAGCTCTTCTCTATCGAAAATTAAATGCGATAGTACGGTTCTAGACGTTCAAATCTAAGATTTTAAAGTAACTTATGGATTAAATGACATTATACTTATACCTACCAAAACCTTACGGCAATAGTAAAGTTATATTTTTATGTCAGACTTCAGAGTGGGCAAGTGCATTGTCTGATGGTAAGCGACCACCACAAGAAAGTATTGATGGCGGGCGTTAAAAATGGACTGCGAAGAGTGAGGAAAGGGATACGGGTCTCCGGCTCTTCCATATTTTATCATACAAAACACGGTAGCATTAGTAGCACGTGCTACTATTTTCCACCGATCTTCCGTGGGGGTTGTGGTACTTCCTCCGCAAGCTTAAAGTTGTCAAAGCGTGCTTAATAACCGAAATATTCAACAGACGAATTTTAAGGCCTTATCTAAATTGTGGGATGTATGACTCCGACACATTCAATTCTTTGGAAATCAAAATGCGGGCACAAATCATAAATATTCAATAAAATATTAAGTATAGACTAAGTTCCTCGAAAAAAGAACAATTAAATTTATGATTCTACAGAAGGTAAGGTTTTAAAATGAAACGTACAATGTTTTCGACTTCATATTAGACTCAGGTGTTTATAATTTGGCATGTTCGTATATCAACGGTAAAAATTTAATTAATATTTTTCAATGTGAGGTCGAATGACGGCCATAACAATAAAGCTACGTTTGCTTTATGGTCCTTTTCAACATTGTAAGTTAAGCGTTGTATTTTGGAGGGTTCAGAAAACATTCATTTAGTAGAGAACTTTTTATAGCTCCTTCAGAGAGCCAAGTGCTAATAGGAATTCCTTCGAAATACTGTAAATGGGAAGACGTGATGCAGACACTACTGTTTGAATCCGTATTAGGTATGTTTAGGATTGACTTGGACTGCACAGACTTAGGTGAAAACCGACTTGATGGAGATATGTTATCGAGATTATATGAGGGAAAAAGGTAGGCTTAGGGTTATGTGTTTTGTTATTGAATTTTGTTTCATATATAATACACAAAGGAATTGACGTTACAACATACGAAAATTATTTTTTAGCTTGTATTTCCGTTCTTTCCATGTATTTCCATGTATGTTTTGATAATTTGTAAAAATATTTTAATTTATTACAATATTTTAATTAGGTAATTACAAATATTTTATTTTGATTAAACAGGAGCTATTTTGTTATTCGACGTCACACATAAATGTGGACAATTCCACTTCTACATTAATAACTGGAAAGGAAGTATACCTTATAAGTAAAGTTTTAAACTAAATACATTATATATATCAGCAATTTCAATGTCAACTATGCTAGGGTACGCCCAAATTGCCTTATAACGTTATATCGAAATTTGCTTAATTTTGGCATTATTCAGCTTAGGTACTGAAATTCATACATAACTCATATTGATCGATTGGTCTACTGCCTATAACCAAGTTTAATAAACACAAAGCTTCAAAGAGGCCTCCCGCTGAGCGAATGAGCGATGGAGGTTAGCATTATTATGCACTAAGGCGGTACAATATCCGGTAAATTTTAATTATAAATGCTTATATCAGTTCTTTGGCCACAACATATTTTCGTATATATAAAATGAATCTGAATATTATATTAGCTTACTCAGTAACTTTAATTAAAATTCATGGCTGACTATCTCTTCCACAAACAAGGAACTACGTATATTATTTGTAAGAAATATATTTTATATTATAAGCTTTTTTATCGGGATGACCAATAAATAAATTCTTAGTGTTTTGTCTAATTTATTGAAATACACCTAAGAGTATTGGTACCAAGCAGTTACCCAGTTTAGTCTCTACGACTGAATTTCGGTGTGGGCGAAAACGGTGGTATGTTAAAACTAATAAGTTTTATTGATACAAAATATATCCTAAAACCAAACAAAGCATTTGGGGTCGAAGAATTTTTACTTTGTTTTACATACATAGTTTTACAACTGAAATAAATATTTCCATACTAATCCGTACCAGGTAAATTAACCTAAAACTTCATGAATAATGGTAGAGGTCTTAAATAGTTTTATCCATATAATTTATTTTAGGAAATCCAGCCTCGCTAAACCTAAGTAAAATATTTACTTTTTATATGTTTCCCTGTAGACTGCTACAAAGTTTTATTTACGCTATTCACCTGTGTATGTTATTAGTTGGAAAAGCTATTCCATACTAAGCAGTAAGCGTAAAAAAGTTGAAAAAAAATTAAATACACTTTCATCTTCTTCTTTACCTTTACTTGGTACCTAGTTTGAAATTAAATATTTTTAACATTTTAAACTTAAAAAATTTCTAAAATAAAGTTTAGTAACTACTGTTGACAAAAATTGAGAGGATTCGAGGAACTGTCGAAGTGTGAATGTTTCAGATTATTTCCATATGAAATGAGAATAGGGATTAATCATACAATTAATGTACCTTTGTAATTATTTACGTAATCACATGTTCTTTGCTCAGTAATTGTTCCAATTCTCGTTTCAGTTAATTGGCTGAGTTGTTTTGAAAACGGAAAAGACCCTAGGTTTTGTAGTAAAAATAAGTGCCCCGTACAGATACGATTAAGTAATACAAAAGCGATAATTGAAGAGAAATATATATGCGCCATGACTAAATGATAGAGAAGATATCTAGACTGTATTCAGTTTCAGAAAAAAAAAACTATAATTTAATTGAGTTTATGCTTTCTGTATAAAGGAATATTTTGCTAACTTACTTTACCTAAATGAAAGAATAAAATCCTTCTATTAGAAAAATAACCTTATTTGTTGACGTCTAGTGTACTTCGGAGAGAAATAAATTTATTCTGTTGAATATAGGAAAATTCGAGGTAGCAGTCAGAACTCAGACCGTTATTGGCCTTGAGGTTTATAATATCAAATATCGCTTGTGTACCATCGTTCTGGGGAAATTAAAAGTGCTTTCTTTGGAGATTATGTATTAAATCCTGGGAGGTGGTTTCAATAAATATCGTCTTTGTTGCAATATAAGAATAAAATTTGCAAGA
>CAJQZM010041071.1:71478-84600 GCA_907164665.1 Colias nastes | reverse complement strand
AAAAGGATAAAACATACTGAATTGTTATTTTATTATTTAACCTAAAATACCACATTTAAATAAAACTAGTCTTTCTATGTCCATTTCATAATAAATAAGCCAATGTTCACCACGTCCTAAAAATATACAAAATTGCTTTGTAAATAAAATGTACATTTCAAAAGGCATGAATCAACCTCCTTTCCTAACAAGTTAAAGATTGTTTCTGTAACAAGTTTAAAAGCAAAGCGCATAGAATGCACTCTAAAAACAATTTTCGAATTGTTAAAGAATCAAGAGATTCGAGTTGTCTTTTTGTTGTTGAAAAACACAGCGGTGTGCTTTTGATTCTGTAAAAATGACCAAGTCTGTTTGTAACAAATCCTATAAAATATTAGCGAGCTGGAAGTGTTTCTAATTAACCTTTTGTTTAATTGAAATTATCATTCTTATTAATACCGCATAATAACATAATCGTGAAGAAATGCATATGCATTAGGTATGTAATATTTTCTTTGTTGCCTATATTAATTCATAAATGTAATTAAAAGACAAAGATTCGACAAATCTTAGTAATTGAAGCTTGATAGAAAATAATCTAAAATGATAGAAGATACTCAAGAAAAAAAGCGTATCCAATTATTACATGAGCCTAGTAAAAATCTCCTACCTATATTGTAAAGACAACATGAGGAATCACGTAAATGAAGGTCTTCTTACAATGTAGCATTTGAGGTGTTCAGAATTCCAACCTAGGTACAGTTTTGATCGGCTGACCGCCTTACTTACTTACTAGAGTGGCGCAGGGACCCAAAGTGAGTCTTGGCCTCCGACAATAAGAGCCTCCACTTGACTCTATCCTGCGCCATCTCTGACCGCCTACTAGCCCGTAAAAATCGATGAATGTAACAGATGGGAAATGTTTCCGCCTTCACAGGAGACTATTCTTTTAAAGCTGGCTTTTATGTAGCTAAGTCTAACTATAAACAAACTATGTGATCAAATTTATGAAGCATTTTTTCACACTCTTCTAATTCTTTTATCACTAACAAGCTGTGCCCTGCGGTTTTACACGCAATGCTCCTCTCCTGTTGGTCTTAGCGTGATGATATATTATAGCCTTCCACGATAAATGGGCTATCTAACACCGAAAGGATTTTTCAAATCGGGCCAGTAGTTCCTGATATAGCACGTTCAAACAAACAAACAAACAAATTCTTCAACTTTTGAGCTGAATATTAGTATAGATTGAGAGTATAATGTTAGTAAAGATTTTAAAACTCGGCAATCAAACGTTAAACTTGTTAGACTTAGAGCTCATAACATTCATCTTATATTCTAGTTTCCTACTACAATTCAGATAAACTGAAACTAATCAATACCAATATTTAACATATTATGTGAAAATGTGAGGTCACATGTATAGAGATCTCAATATTCAGGACTGAATTTGAAAATCATTTTGCCATTAGGCAGCCACATTAATTATGACTATTACCTAGACTATCTTTATTCATGCGAGACCAAGAAAAGCTAGTAGTCTATAGCATTGAATTACCTTTCAACCGATAATACCCACAATGCGCGTGCTTCCCGCTTCGTCACCGTCTATCATCGTCCGGTGTAATAGCTGTAAATATTTTAACGCAAATCGAGCCGATCGGTCAATAACTCAGCAACGCAACACCGGCAGCTCATTTGTCGTGCGTTTGCCAAATTGATACACTTATACTGTACTTGATTGCAGTCAATTTTGTAGCTTCGGCTCGTGGTTTGGTAGACTGCTTACGAAGTGATCGGTTTAATGTGATTTTCTTTGTAACTAGTTTAAAGAACGAAACAACTCCCTTGGTTATTCTATAATATTACTAACTTATACCGCCCGCGGCTTCGCCCGCTTTGTCTAAAACCTAATAAATTACATATATACTAAAACCTTCCTCTTGAATCACTCGTTCTATTAAAAAAAACCGCATCAAAATCCGTTGCGTAGTTTGAAAGATTTAAGCATACATAGGGACATAGGGACAGAGAAAGCGACTTTGTTTTATACTATGTAGTGATAAACGCGAAAATTTGTAAGTATTTATGGATGGATGTTTGTTACTCTTTCACGCAAATACTACTGAACCAATCGTAATTAAATTTGGTATATAGGTAGTTGAAGACCCAGAATAAGACAAAGGTTACTTTTCATCCCGGAAATCTAACGTAAAAAATGTTAAATAATACTTATTTTATATGACGAATCACACACCACATCACATTTGAAAGTACCTACATAAGTAAAAATATGCAAATATATGATCCGGGTATCGATTCTCAAGTAAGGCGAAGCCGAACGCAGAGAGATATCTACTTTTCATAATTTGATAAATGAGGTTGTTATTATTATGTATATATGCGTGTATATTTGGCCGCACTAAATTCAAAATGGCGGGAGAATAATTTTTTTTAATTGCATTTTTTCATACCCTATATTTGTTCGATTTCTAAATACTTGTACCGCAATTAAAAATATATAACGCTGAACAACACGTAAAAACTAAGTATTCAACCCACTTACAGTTAAAATGTATAAAGAGTGCATAGTACGTAGCGCTAAAATGGTCATACGCCTCCAAGCTTAAGTACAAAGCATTACTTCTAATTTTCTTTTAATAAGACTGAACTGCGAACACGAGTTTAAATTATGTTTTAGAGTTCCGCAGTTTAGATTGGAGAGATCGTTTTGTTACTTGCGGGTTAGTTTAATTGATCAAATAGTTTCAGTTTCAGGTTGCATTGAATAATTTCGGTTTACGTTACTTCGGAGTTGGATTGCCTTTAATCAGTATTGTTTTATCTGGAATTATCTAAAACAATTAACATATTAAGGGTGGGTAATTTGTCATTGGATTATAAGTAATGATTAGTTAACGCATAATATCATTATTTCAAATGTGATTTCAAACATACAAACACATATTACGGATTTCATTCCTTTCCATTTGCCGAACAATAATAATAAAAAATATTTTCATTTTATATTACGCGAACTTACTACATACACATTTGATTCAAATAATTAATCCGTACAATCTTTCGAATTTATATTAGGTACAAGAAAACAATTAAACAGTAAGTATTGTACGTACACTTGATCTAAAAGTTAAAACAACTTTAAAGTGTACTGAACCCCGAAACCGCGCTACCTCTTCGCGCCTGCCCTTATTTTTTATCAAAACCTTTCTTTAAAGTTGCGGCAGGTAATGAGAACTTAATGTTGTTCCAGTGAGGAAATATTCCCAGCGGAAGCTTACCAACTTCTCTTATATTGAAAACTATTATGATATGCTCCGTAAGAAGTTTGCCTGGTCATGAAGTGTTTAGGAATCTTGAGGCGATCTTACCGTATTCAGAGTGTATTATATTAAAGTGGTTACTTTGTGTCATTATAAGGGTATCATGAATCAGGCAGTTTCTTGGTAAACTTTAAAGTGTATGGAAATAATATATAGACATAATATGTTAAAGGAAAATCTACAACGCTCAGGAACTGTGTCTGATCGACCCCATTTTTATTACAATAAGTGAAGCATGTAGGATCGATTTTTACGTATTTTTTCATAAAAATTACTAACTAATTACGTTACTTATAATTGTGCTATATAGAGAGATGGATGGATTCTATTGGTATACTGATATTAATATAATTTCAAATTAATCAAGAGTAATCTAGACAAAATGCAATTATGACACTCGAATTTTCTCGAAATATACGAAAAATATAAAACAATTAAATTTGATTAAAAGAGAATTGCAGTATCTCTCATATTATGTGATGAAGAAGGTGATGTTTTATAATTTTTCTCTAATCGTTTTTTTTTGTTTTTGTACCTTTTTTGTTGTTGAGTGTGTTATCATCAACATAGTATAAAACAAAGTCGCTTTCTCTGTCCCTATGTCCCTATGTCCCTTTGTATGCTTAACTCTTTAAAACTACGCAACGGATTTTGATGCGGTTTTTTTTAATAGAGTGATTCAAGAGGAAGGTTTTAGTATATAATTTATTAGGTTTTAGACAAAGCGGGCGAAGCCGCGGGCGGTAAGCTAGTATGATAATAAACTGCAACATATCTCGCCAGAATAATTTCAACATTACTACTAAAACGTATCAACGTCAGACGACGTGGTATCAAAGGCAGATCGATAATGTAAACAGTTCCCGCTGCAAATTAATAGCATCGATCTTTCTAGAATAATGACGTCGTAGGATGCAATACGTCATCGACATTTAATAAATCACGAAAATCGTCCGTCGGTCTGTCAGCATGCGTGACAAATTGTAGTCCAGGGATTGATGAATAACCCCAATTATAATTGTATTGTTTTAGATTTTTAATTCGATTCGCATACATTTATCTTCGTCCGAAATAATGTCATCAATCAAACTTTATATCGTTTTATGTGCGGTGTGGCGGGGAGCGTTTGATTGGCGAATAAAAGTTGTACTTTCTTTTGTTTTAATGTATTTTTGTTTTAGTTTACGCTTAGTTTATGTATAATTGAGTAGATTCAAGATTGTTGTTTATAATGCCACAAAGTTTGTAAAATGTGGAATGACTTACACTTTATACCTATACATTTTTAAATTAATAATTAAATTTTGAAATTGGATAATCATAATGGTTTTGGGTTTATTAATCATCATCATCATCATCATCATCATCATCAATTTTTTCTATTCTTTATAAATTTATATTTATAAATTTATATCATCATCATCAGCCCATATGTAGGATGTTCCCACAGGCCATAATCCCCGCTGGCCAAGTGCGGATTGGCAGATGTCACATGTCGTCGAACTTTTTGATTCTTCGACATGTCAGTTTCCTCACGATGTTTTCCTTCACTGTTCGAGCAGTGGTGCTGTTAACTACGTGCTCAGATAAATTGAAAAATCAAGCTCGCCTGGTTTCGAAGCCCCGACCTATCGATTTGAAGTCCGAGGTCCTCACCACTGAGCCACCACTGCTCTGACTTGTTTATTAATCGACTTCATTTAAAATTATATTATGATAATTAAACTATATTATTATAATAAACAGCGCTAGGCTAAAAGCAGACGACCTAAGTAAAGTCTAGTCTAGGTTAATTAATTATAAAATGCGATTAGCGAAGTGCTTAGGAAAGTAAGAGGATGTTAGTGTGAAATATTAAGTGACAAACATAGTGCTTTTATAATGTCTGGAAAATAAACTTATCTATATATAGATATAGACTAATATTATAAAGCTGAAGAGTTTGTTTGTTTGTTTGAAAGCGCTAATCTCAGGAACTACTGGTCCGATTAATCTTGCAACTCATATCAATTTTAAAGCAGATTTTACCTATTAGCTAATTCCTACGTGTTTAAAGATAGGTAATAATTTTATGTTATAAGTGTTGCTCTTAGATAAAATTTTGCTCTACGTTTTTGTTTTTAAAACGGGATCCATTGTTAAAAATAAAAACGAAAAAAATCTATTAATAATACTACTAAACTTATTGCGATATAGGGCGATTAATCGCCCTTACCACTTTCAAAATTAATGGTTTTAGCCTACAAAAACCAATATAAGGTTCACATCATAATGCCGATGTAAACAAAATTCACTTTATTAAGTCTTCGGTAATGTCTCAGTAACCGAGATGTGGCCTTCATAAAATATTAACCGTCAACTTTATGGGTGCGAACATCGCTTAAAATTACATTAAGTGCTTTTAGTATGATTATGTCGATATCGGGAATAGTTTGATTATAAAGATGTTTGCTCTTTTCTCTAAATGTTAGTCTTATAACTGTTAATAGAGCATCTTCTAGCGTTGTAATCCCAATATATGTGTGTGTGTAATACCTATGCAAGCGTTAAACAAAGTAAAAATCTGTGGCGTCTAATAACATTTTAGAAGCAAAGTATGTTGAAGCATTAAAATATAGAATATAGAAGAATCACAATATACTCAGTAGGCATAAAAATATTTAATTAAGGCCAGGCTGTTTGGTTAAATTCAGCAAGCGATAGACATAGACTGACCAAATACATTTCAAATCGCTATCCTTCTTGCTGTAGGCTGTAGCACATTTGACATTAACATTGAGAACAACCTTATTTTGTTTTGCTGCGTAATTATTGCCGATTCACGTCTAGTCGATATTTTTTCAGATATCGTTTCTTGTAAATATCAAAGGTAAGTGTCTCCACCACTTACCGTAATGAGGCGATATGTAATAAAATAAATAAATCACACCGACTTGGCAACCCTGGCCAAACGTTTTTCATCAGCGGCTGACGTTTGCAAGTTATGCTGGCAACCCTGCGCCATTCGTCATGAAAATGGCCTGTTTTATTGCATCTTGCAATAATAACATTTACTCTTGTGATACAATTTTAATGTTTATTTTCTTGCATATGGGCAAATTTCGAAATTTATGGACGCACACTGAGAAGTTTATATTTTGATGTGCCTTCTACTTGAAGGTACTAGAGAACTTTGTGCACTTTAAACGAATCAAACTATGGAAAACTCAAAAGTTTAGAAGAAAAGCGAGTAAATAAGAAGTCTTTGAATGTGGTACACTAAGATATAGAAAAGTTACAGAATGTTTTACTATGCTTTAGTTGTTGTATAGCTACACATGTTCATGTTTTACTATAATAATAAAGCGAACATAAACATAAAAAAACATATTTATGTAATGAAAGTTGATAGCCTCAAAAGAAAACATTCATATGATATGTCCCGAAAATTTTTAACCAATAAACCTACATATTGTTTATTACTAAGTGCGTAAAATAAATTCTCTCCCTAATTAAAATGTTACGGAACATCATGTCACGATATCTTTAGAGGCTGTTTACTAAATACAAGAAGTTGACGGTTGACACAGCGTAAATATTTATTAAGCGTCTTCAAACCAGTGTTTCGTGTCAAACAATTTGATGGCGGGAAATGAAAGTCTCGCGTCAGCCGACAGCCTGCTGATTGCGAATCTTCGTCACTTTACATGAAAAAAATGTAAATTTTCTATCGACGAATACTCTCTTCCGCCGTGATTTTGTGATGTTTGTTTTTGCGGTGAAATTATGTGATAGTGCTTACAATTTTTTATAGAAAAGTCTGTTTGCCCCGGCTTTACCCGTGGTACATATTTAGCCTTTAGTACTCAGGGACCACGTAACAAGCCAACGCAAAGGTAGAAAAGAACGGGAGAAGAATTTTTGAAATCGGTCCAGTAATTCCTGAGATTTGCGCCTTCAAAGAAAATCTTCAGTTTTATATTATTAGTATAGATCTAACCGATTAATTTCAGATTATGTATTAAAAGTGGAGTCTAATTAAGTTGCTGAAAGGCTCGTGTTTCTTTTAAATGAACATTTTGACATTATTTGCGGTTTTCCGTTCTAATAGACTTTATGACTATGAATACTTTACTTTATGATTACAGTGTAGACTTACGTTTGTGTAAAGTAGTGCACTATATATCTTGTGAGCACTAGATTAGTCACTGTTGAGTGCATTGGCCAAAATTAGCACCGGAGGACTATATATCATTGTTATTAGCATACTACTTCTTTTATGTTTTTGTGTATAGAAAAACTTCATGTTAATTTTACATTTTAATTTAACATAATATGTACATATATCATAATAATTATGCAAAAGAACTGTCGTAACATATCTTTATTTGAACGAATAAAAATAGGCAGACTTAAATTGCTATGTTTAATTATATTCACCACAATAATAAACGAATACAAATTGCAGTTCAAATATGTATATCCATCATTTCAAATAAGTGAACACGAACTATAAATTCTAAACTTCATGATCCATTTCACGAAATTTGATCGCATATTGACCTTCATAATGAGCTAGACCAGCTTTAAATGAGCCAATTAATACTCCCTTTAAACATCAACCAAATACCAATTACCCTATGACTGCACAGTGTACAGTACCAGGCAGACATAAGTATGCAACAGCACAAACGTTGTCTAATTGAATGCAAACACCAAGCAGGGAACAAAGGTCTGTAGGATCACCCGTGAATTGTTAAACTTGCTACTGTCGTATGATATCCTGGTACCTCGAGCTATCCGTCTCTGTTATTGTTGTATAACTCGCACGCCCCGCGGCGTGCCTTGCATGCGATTTGAATGATGATGACACAATAACTAAAATGCAAATGTAACTTCGTTTTCTTTCGAGTGACTTGTTGAATAAATGAATCTAGTAAGATATTGTATTGATTGTATCAAGATAAACCACATTCATTAGAATCGTTTTAAGCCAAGAATTCTTGTTCATAACTTCTAATATATTAAATAAAAAATAATAATATAGATTAATTTATACTCACTATATTAGAATTCGATGATATTTCATTGACAATTATTTGCTGTGCAGTAAACAAATATGTAAAGGTAGTTCTGTACGTTTTAAACGGAATATATTTTTGATTGTATATTTCAAAAACGGGTACGCTAGTTCAATATAAATTAATTACCTAACTAATTAATTTAAATCACGTTTTCGATACACTATTTCCGAGAATTTTATAATTAATTTAACCAAAATTACAAATAGGCTTTATTCAAAGAATGATATCAATAAATAGGGTGCCGACTATAAATTAATTAAACTGTTTATTTCATTAAACACGCGTTACCAATAATTGTAAAATTTTAATAACGTAGAAAAAACACAACCGTAAAATGACATTATATGCGTTTTATACAGGGTGTCCCAAAAAGTAGTGATGAACGGAAGCTGGAAGGCAGAGGACCTAGATGGCTATCCGAATCACCCCCATGTATGTTATGCGATTTTTCGTATTTTCGGAGTTATGACGTTTTTTTTCAATTTTTCATCTATCGCTGAGTACGATGGGATTTTTATTTATGGTGACGTCAATTATTGCGCTAGATGCTTGATTTTTTTTTGTTTGCTAAGCTGAAAGATAGGCCAATTCAGTATGGTAACATTTACTATCGTTAGATCTTTGAATGGAATAAAAAAAAGAATTAAATGCCAAGAAAGTTAAAATTACCCAGTATGTTCACCACTTCAAGGGCCCGTAAAAAAATAAAATCACATAAAAAAAGTTTTCCGTTTGGCTTTTAAAAACTTGATCTATCTATCAGGTAGCTACCCTAAAAATTTCATTTTATTATTCAGAAAGCTTCAATCGAAAAATTGAAATCTAAATGTGGTAAGTACAAAAATTTTATTAACATGATGATCATTAAAACAAAATTAAAACCTAATTAAACAAAAAAATAGGTGTTTAATTACCAGAAATTTTTAAAATAACCCCGGTGTTGCTCAATGTAAGTGCGAAATCACCGTATTAAAAAGTTGTCTTTTAAATGTCTGAATGCCCGTTTATCATTTTTAATGGTTTCTTCTGCTACTATGAATTTCCGGGTTATTTCGTCCAAATTGTGGCATTCTCTCAAGTAGCCGAGGTCTTTTTAGTATCCCCATTAAAACAAATCAATGGGGTTTAGGTCGGGGGACCGTGGAAGTCAGGCTTTAAGGCAGGCGTCACCGGCGCATGCGCAGGCTGCAACGACCAATCCATCTTTCAGGGTATCTTTGCCCTTTAGCCTGGCCTCCACGGTCCCCGGACATAAACCCTATTGATTTTTTTCCGTGGGGATACTACAAAGACGAGAGACTGCCACAATTTGGACGAAATAACCCAGAAATTCATAGTAGCAAAAGAAACCATTAAAAATGATAAAAGGGCATTCAGACATTTAAAAGACAACTTTTTACGGTGATGTCGCACTTGCACTGAGCAACAGCGGGGTCATTTTAAAAATTTCTGGTAATTAAACACCTTGTTATGGGTTTTAATTTGTTTTTATTATTCATCATGTTAATTTAATTTTTGCACTTACCACATTTAGATTTCAATTTTTCGATTGAAGCCTTCTGAATAATAAAATGAAATTTTCAGGGTAGCTACCTGATAGATAGAGCAAGTTTTTAAAAGCCAAACGGAAAACTTTTTTTGTGTGATTTTATTTTTTTACGGGCCCTTGAAGTGGTGAACATACTGGGTAATTTTAACTTTCTTGGCATTTAATTCTTTTTTTTATTCCATTCAAAGATCTAACGATAGTAAATGTTACCATACTGAATTGGCCTATCTTTCAGCTTAGCAAACAAAAAAAAATCAAGCATCTAGCGCAATAATTGACGTCACCATGAGTGAAAATATCATCGTACTCGGCGATAGGTGAAAAATTTAAAAAAACTTCATAACTCCGAAAATACGAAAAATCGCATAACATACATGGGGGTGATTCGGATAGCCCTCTAGGTCCTCTACCTCCCAGCTTCCGTTCATCACTACTTTTTGGGACACCCTGTATATGGCTAAGGCCTTTCTTTGATATTCATAATTACCTACATACATAAGTAATTTATATGGAAAATATCACCAGAAAATTAAAGTTCAAGAAACCTGTGTTTGCATTCGTCTTATTTTAAAATTGTTGTTCACATTCCTAACAAAAAATAATATAAATCAAAAATGTTCATGGTGTCCACAAAAAACAGACTTGAACCATTCGAGAAAGTAAATACAACGTACAATAGATGTTTAATACCCAAACAAACCTCCAAGGGTTTGAAAAATAACGACAAAAGAAAAAATACCGCCTTCGACACACTTCATTAGGTAATCCAATTAACATCCTCATGAGGTTAGGACAGGGAAACACAATTTAAAACTTAACAATTGAAACAGTCGAAGATATACGGTTGGTCATTAAAGAATCGATTGGAACAAGGAAAGGCTCTAGAGATTAGACGTTTGCTGTAAAAACAGAATTAGCTGCGACGATAAAACGAAACAGTTCGTACATGTGCCACACTCTTAATGGAAAACCTTAGGTATTAACGGTCTGGTCTATACATTTATTTGTAATGCAGTTTCGTATCTTTGGTGATTTTAGAAAGAGAATATATTTTATTTACATTGACTTACTTTGCATCCACATGCGATAAGTTTGTTAAAAAAAGACAAATATATTATGGTCGATATGTTTACACTTTTGGCATCATTGACCTATTTCTGTATTTACAGGCTCTTAATTTTTGATTCCAGGACATTTAGGTAAATATAAATGTATCATTCTACCAGTACATGTATGAATCGAAATATGCTATTCTTTATTTTTCGCACAACGCACATAAGTCATTATAGGGATTACCTATAACGTATTTGAAATCTAAGTACCAAATCCGACATAGTCAGGAATCATATAAAAACAGAAAAAGTCGATAAAGTTCGACTCAGAAAAAGCCAGACGCGCCGAGGGTTGAAACAAACTGGATGAAGAAGACAATCTTAACTTATTGGGTAGAAAAACTGTTTTCTACATTTATCGAACTCGAACGACCGAACTCCGGTCAAGCAGTTTTTGTATACATAATAATTATAAAAAAGCCAACCTTATTTCTTATTATTTAAATGTGCATCATTTTATAACGTCTTCAAAATTCGATTATTACTGGTTAGTGGAAAGTATTAAATAAGTTAGGTATAGATTTTGATTATTGGAACATGTTTCTTCTATAAGAAACTGTTATTGGAAAATATAATAAGTATTAACTGGCTTTGCCTCCTACTGAACTCTTGGCAATATAATCGTAATCATTATTTTCCAAACATGTTTACTTACCCAAAAGAGATAATCAGGCATAAAATAATTCCACTGTGCACACACATCTCGACTTTAAATTACTATCAAATGTAGCTGAGTAAATATTAAATAAGAGAAGATGACATATAAATGTCTTGAGGCAAGTGTGTATGGAAATCTGCGGAGTGTATAATTTTTAGACGTTTATGTTGATGTAACATTGATAGGAGTAATAGGAAACAGGGTTAATTTTTAGTCTATTTTCACAAGGAACTCCCAATTTGAACTGATTTTTCTATCTGGATGAACAAATATTTTCTTTAAAAGAACTAAAATTAATTACAACGACTACGAAGTCAGTTATACCTTTATACCGATCTAGATACCGATTTTCTACAAAATTAAGATTTATCATATTAATTACTAGCTGTTCCGCGCGGTTTCACCCGCATTGCTTCGCTCCTGTTGGTCTTAGCGTGATGATATTATATAGCCTATAGCCTTCCTCGATAAATGGGCTATCTAACACCGAAAGAATTTTTCAAATCGGACCAGTAGTTCCTGAGATTAGCGCGTTCAAACAAACAAACAAACAAACTCTTCAGCTTTATAATATAAGTATAGATTATTTGATAGACTGAAAGACTAATCATCTCCTTGCCACAAAGTTAAATCGATAAAGTGTAACAGGTATGAAATGCACCATACCCCTCGAGACTTGATTAAAGCATAGCATAACATTTCTATAAAAATAAAGTTATTTCAACTTTGAAACGCCTTTCATAATAAAATTCCTGCTCAGTGAATGAGCATCGAAACCTTCGGAAAATTTTTCTTTAGTTAAATTCTTAAACTGGCATTAAATGAGTTTTTATCATATCTAGAGGTGTAATTGATTTGCAAATTGCAATTTTATGATCTTTCTTTTTGATCTTTTTTTATATAAATGTTAAATATGCGAACCATTGAAAAAGAAAATACTTATTGCTTATTGCTTATGGAACCAAAAATTAACTGTTGCTAGACTAGTTTGTTTGTGTATCGAATTTCATATGGGTATCCATTTGAATAAGAAAGAGAAAAAAAAGCCTACACAGACTTACACGCTTAATTTATTAAGATTTATCTATCTTAGGTACTTTTCTAATAATTTTGTTTAGATAAGCATTGAGGCAAATACCTTCAGTTTCTTAGAAATCGCATTAATTCAAACAAACTCTTCGAATGATATTATAGATTTCCAAGATTATTCTGAATCTTATTCTAAGAATATACTAATAGTTATCTTCCAGATCTCATATATATGTTCCGGAAATCGATTCATAGTAAATATATACGCATTAGAAGATTAGTTCTAGCGCGGCGCGTGCACGAAGAAAATATCTGCAAGAGATTTAAAGTTACTGAATAAGACCACAGTTGACAGATATATACTACGTACATACAGTTAGGAAACTAA
>CAJQZM010041071.1:55657-71078 GCA_907164665.1 Colias nastes | reverse complement strand
ATCTTTTTCTTCCCTAATATTTACGTAATTATGCACATAAATTTAAATAAGATTTTTTTAAGGTTTCCATTTTTTTAGATTTTTGTGCTCTTCTAGATTGCGTAAAAATAGATGCGATCTTTAAACAGAATGGACTCCTAATAGTGACTATTTGTAGCTATCATTTTGATAGAAAATATGTCAACATAATTTAAAACTCATGCTGCCATATCTATAGAAATTAAAAAATAGTGTCTTTTTAACTTTTAGTCAGATACGGTATTTACAAATATATTTATTGAAAGGGCTACAAACTGAAACAATCGATATTTATTTAATATCATTGACATCACTTTACTTTTTACTTTTTTCTATACTATGTATCTTTGTCATTCAAAATCTGTGGATGTGTCACCCGCTACTATCGATCCCCCTCAATACCCTCGTAAACACGCTTGATGGGGGGGGAGCCATTTCGAACATTTTGTATGAAGTTTCCTTACTGTATGTATCTGTATATTGTGATAAGACGCTGATGTTACGTAATATGTATTAGAGGTATTGAATAAATACTGAAATAACATTAGTTATATTGAAGATCTTCGAAAGTTGAATGTGGAATTTGATGTATCGTTTTTCACACGTGGACTGCTTTTAATTTAATTTTAATTTAATCCATTTATTATCAGAACATCATAGAATCATCTTAATTACTATGTTAGTACATATTAGTACTTTTTATACAACGTTTTTAATATAGTAGATATAGAGAATAAGTGGTTATTTTATACTTTTTCTATAAAAATGTATATCCTAGAAAATGTAGAGTAAACGGTTCCAATTTATTTTTTTCTACTAAACGAAATAAATAATGTGTTTCTAACCTATATCGATGTTAGAATTCTTGTTTTAATACTCATGTTAGTTTATCAAAACAGTTTCTATTTTTGTGCTATGCCTACACTCCACCTACTTTTAGAAATCTTAGATGACTGATAAACATTTAGGAAATAAGTATATAAGTGTTCTGTAAGATATCGTTTCTATCTTTTATTATTACTGAATAATAATCTCTCTCTCTGCTTCTTAATGGTTGTGATTTTTTACTCATTTATTATGTATGCAAAAAATGTGCCCGAATTTTTATTACACATTTGATGAAGCTAAATTCGCACCAAGAGGGTAATGTCTGACATTTTCATAAATTATTCTTATATTACAACACTATCCAGCAATTAAATAATCTATAGAATACGCTATCTAGTAGATAAACATCAACGTAGCACTCTTGTTACTTACAAAGGGACATTGAGCAGCGCGGCGGGCGTATCATTTGCATTTTAGATTTAACGCTATTTAAACTGAGCGTATTGGTGCATTTTCCTCTGAATTGCATTTTTCCCTCATATAACCTACTGTACTCCGTAATTACAAGGAGTTAAACCCTGGGTAGAACAATTACGAGAGTTATGGCCGGATATATATTCTGTGAAGAAACTGCTGTTGGTGTCTAATTTTAATAATTATTTAAATAATAATTCTTATACATATTTAATCGGTAGTTGACACTAGACATTTTGAATTGAATAAAATAGTTTCGCATCGTATAATACACCGCCATACCAAATTCTTTAACTTTACCATCAATTAAGTTTGATTAAGATATAATTAAAAAAATTGTTATGATAGTTAGACTATTTTATTGAACAAAATCGACACTGGAATTAACAGAATGTGTTTTTTATCATTATTCCGTACAAGCGTTTATTCGCTAAACACTCTTACATGGAAACACAAGTGTGCGAATTTAATTTTGTGAATCTCGCAGTTGGTAATAAGCTTCTGATACAAAAGATGATATAATAGGGCAATATAAAAGCATAATTAAGATACTGTTTGCCTCCTTAGTGCTATTAACTCGTAAGCATATAACCGAAGGGTCCTGGGTTCAATTCCCAGTGGGAACTATTCGAACTAACAAAAAATTTCCCGATCTGGCGAGAGGGGTGATCACTTGTCTGTAAAGAAAATCGATCAATGACACAGGTAGAAAGAATTTAAAAAAAAATTGTAAGGAAAGAAACACATACCAAATCACAATATGTAATTATATTAAAAGGAACAAAAATGATAAATTATAAAAAGTATTATTATAAATATAACCATAATTTAGATATATTGTATCTATCCCACAAATAGACAGAGGACTTATTTTAAATCCATTAGGGACAAAATCAGTAAGAATCTAAAAAATAATATTGTATAACGTCAAAACCTAATTGAGTTACGGCTCCCTAGATTCATCTTAAACCCTAGGTGGTTTCAAAAAGCTTGTTTTTATGTGTTTTATTAATCCAATATATCAGTTCTAGAAATACTGTTGTAATTGAGACTGTATTCGAGTTTTGGGTTGTTACTAAAAAAGTATTTATACGACAATTTATACATAAAGATAATGAAACAATAGTCAAGTCAGGCAAAAAAGTACTTCCACAAATTATATAATACATATAGTAAGGTACGAAAATTTTTGCGAATTGGAGTACCTAATAACAAAGATATACATTACTTTAGAAAATAACAAAAATATATTATGCTACTTTACACACAGCACAGCGAATGGATCTAAATGAAATTAGGATTTTTCTTCAAAATTTAAATGCAACAAAAAGTCTTTAAATCTGTATTTAAATTATAATGACAATATCTCCTTATTAATATCTTAATGAAACATTGAAATATTTCCTAGATAAAACAGTCAACTATGAACTGATTTAATAGTTCATTCACTTTGCTTGCAAAACTGCAATATTAATCGTACCATTTTCACATTCCTCATCCTCGTAGTATTAAATTTTTAGATATAAAATTTTAATTATTTTAATAACACGGCAGTAACACTTTTAAATTTTCGACATTCTGCAGGAAAATGTGTTATTATGTGTTATGAACTTCTCATCATTTTTATATCTGATTGTTAAAATATTATAAATGTAGCCATATTGAATAAATATAAGTATGTATCTATATATTAGTTATTTAGTTTGTTAACTCCAATCTTTAATCTGGCTACAAAATTCATTCCTATTTCAATTTCAAAATGCTTTATTTCTTTCAAATTTTATTATAAGTCAGTTTCAGTCATATATATTATTGGATCTACAATTATCAAAGAAAAAACAACCTCGATTCTAAGAAAAAGCACACGTGTACGTAAGTACTCAGAACCGTAGCAGTAAGAAGCTTTGAAAAGGTACAATAATTGTAATTTTAGTAAATAAATCGATTACTTTTCAATACTAACTCGCTTGCCTAGCTTTCATGCTGATGTTTATGACAAAGATGGAAAAATAAAAGATGTGCTGAATCTAGACTCTCTTATTTTGTGTAGACTAGGCAAAGCATCTTTAAAATATTTATTAATTTAATTCTGCATATTCCAGTGTATTTCATATTTAAACGCCAGTACCAAATTACCAATACATTTTCCATACTCTATTTCATCACCAGATTTTTTAACAAAAATTATCTAGGTATCCTATATATATCATTCCTCAAGTTCCAATCCTATGAATATTAACATATTTTGTGTCCATCGAGCACACAATAATGTAATGAGGAATTTGTTTGTAAAATATTCATGTCATACTTTCGTAAGGTGTTCTGTGATAACGTTATTTTTTACATTGCTAGCTGAAAAGATTTCTTTTATTTCGACTTACTAACAACGAACAAAACATTCAATTAGTACTTTATTAATAACCACACGTCATAAGCCGGTAATTAAAATGATATACATTACGTTTCCCTACGGAGAGTGATTAGGGAACAAATTTGATGCATCCATGAATGCGTCGAATTGAGCTGAATCTCAAGGGTGTAGTTAGTTACACACGCGATAAGCACGTCGACACGATACTATGGTACTGTGGTTAATAATTGTGTGAAAAGGATGTAGGTTCGATTTCTTTGATGAAAAATAGAAAAAAAAATATTTTTTTAAAAGGAGGGTAGAGCGCTATGTAGATGAAAGAGAAAATCCATGGGCAAACCTCTGTTTCACATCTAGAGATTCGACCTCTAGCGATTTTTAGGATTTCAATCATGGCACAGTTATGGCTGTGTCTGTGACTGTGTCATTTGCCCGTTTTTTAAATATCTTTTACATTAGAACTAATAATATGACATAGACATTTATTACAAAAAAAAAAAAGATTTTTCAAACACTATTTAAAAATCGTATAGATCGATTCTCTATCTTAGTTGCTACACCTGTTAGGACGTTCCATTCAAGGCAGGTATATACCCTAAAATACGATATTCAATATACCTAATACCTACCTAGATATTATAATATACATAATGTAATAGTATAGTAGGTATAGTATTACATTATATGTGGTAATAGTATATAGGTACTCTAGTTCCAATTCCACATGAGATTATACACAAGACCTATTTCCCCTGAAACACACCAATATTAGTGATATATTTAATATTTATATTCCCAGACGGTGTCATTAGGGCAAGGGGCATAAATTGGAGGTCCAATTGCGCTGTCGTTCCTGATCCCAAAGGTATACTTAATTCACTAAGATATGTATCGAAGTTAGAGATATAATGTTCTTGTAAGATACATTGAAAAATCTATGTAAAAAGACGTGAGGTTGATTCGGTCTTTTAAATATTATGCTTTTTAAGTCGAAAAATTGGGTATTCATCTTTTATATTGTAGGTATATCATTCAAGAAACTGAGATTATCACCGCCCAAATTTTGGACTAGAAACAGTTTAATAAAATCGAAAACAGAAAAATGTACAGTGAATTAAATGAAATCCATACTAATGTTATAAATGCGAAAGTAACTCTGTCTGTCTGTCTGTTACTCAATCACGCCTAAACTACTGAACCAATTTTCATGAAATTTGGTATGGAGATATTTTGATACCCGAGAAAGGACATAGGCTACTTTTTATCCGGGGAAAATGACGCAATCCCGGAAATCCCACGGGAACGGGAACTATGCGGGTTTTTCATTGACTGCGCGGGCGAAGCCGCGGGCGGAAAACTAGTGTTTATATAAAATATTAAAGAGAAGTTGTTATTTAAAATATCTAGATACAATCCTTTTAATACAAGGCCTAAATACAATCCTTTTGTCTTGAAAAATAACTGTTTTAGTTATCTTGAAAATAACTGTTCAACCGACGTTTAACTGAATTTTACACCGGCATTTTTAAATGCAAAAATATTTGAATTCCGAAGTAGTAGCAGTCTTATTTTCCCTGAAACCGTTTGTCGCAAAATTTTGATTAACTTCGTATAATTCTCAATGAATTACGATGATTTTGTTATTGTTATCTTATTTTAAATTCAAATTCTGTTAAAATTCGAAGTTCAATTTGTAAATTGTTATCACATTTTATGCAAATTGGATGCAAATGGCGCGAAAGGTCCTTTATTGGAGGCGTCACAGGAATTTAATGTTTTCCTTTCGTTTTTGACATTACTTTTTTCGAGTTGTAAGCTTATTTATTTTTAATGAAAAGAAGGTAAACAGCTTAATTAAATTCAAAGGTATAGAACTAATTCATTTATACTTAATGTATACATTTTATAAAATTTAAAAAATACATTTATACAGACAATTTATTATAAATCTCCAACCGAGGCTTATGCAATATGCAAGTTTATTATCGCAAGATACTCTCCCCTATACTAATCATAATATTCCTTCAAGACTTTATACGCGGTAAAACGTAAATTCTTCAGGGTGATAGTCTTTAAGGCTAAATTCAATAAATTCAATTTTTTTTTTTCTTTATCTTAAGGAAAGTCAGCATATAAAAGAAAAGTCTCAGTAAAGTCGAACAAAATTAAATAAATAACATAGTGTTAGGAGCAAAGGCATCAATTTAAACTATATTATCATGCCGATCGGATGGTCTGATATAGAGCCACATTTGTGTCCGTGCTATCCGTTAGACACGGTACATTGCCGCGTGATCGATGTTCCAGATACATCTATGTACGTGTGTAATATAATCGTATTGAAAACTAACCTATTCATGTTTAATATATTTATTTTTAAAGTTCTCAAGATTTATAGGCTGGCTGGTAACATTGAATAATTTCAAAAAATGCACACGTTCCAAATTCAAACCGAGCGAACGCGCTTATTTTTAACATCACCATTTATACAAAAGAAAAAAGACGGGTTGCACTCCGGGAGTGCCGGCAGAAGTGAAAACTTGATTATTAACGTTGAGTTCTCTCCATCCGTCTTACGCTTTTTCGATCAGGTCACGTGTCCTGACGCGAGTTTAAGATTTTATACCCATTACAGAAAAAGTGCTCAACGCCGCTAAAGAAGTTTTCACTTCAAAAAAAGCTACTGGCCACGAAGAAAAAAAAGTTTGAAAATAGAATTTTCATGTTGGTAGTAATTTAATTGGTTATGCTCAAAGGAAGTGTTCTATACATAATCTGAATACCATAGACAATAAACGATCATAGATTATATATCACAAATAAAACCAGAAACACTTACCTACTAGATGCCAGCAATACGAGTACTATTTCATTTAACGTGACTCGTTTAAAAATCATTTAATTCCAATTAAAAATCTCATTTTACACAAAAGGCACTTTACTTTAATGTTTCCGGCTGAATGACATCAAATGATGAAAAATAAACACATTCCATTGAGTTATGGACCCTGGACGGTTTTACTGCTGGTACATTTAAAATAATTATTAGGTAATTATTTTAGTAAATCGAGTCTTTATTATTTTCCCTTAAGGTTTTTTCTTTGAATACTATGAATTTTGAATTCGTATGCATTCTTTATATTTTTAATATCATAATATACTGGTACATACAATTTTCAAACATTGTTTTTTATATAATATAGCGCTGAAAACAATATACTTACCGAAAATTATAACTTGCTTTCTGTCACGTACACGATCCTATGTGTTGGAGAGGTCTGTTTGTTTACACAATAGTATTTAGTGCCAAGCTGACAAACACAATTTCGCAAAATGAACTCTAATATTTTTTATTTATACATTCAAATTAACAATAAATGTATTTTCTGTCTTTCTTTCTTAAATTATATGATGTTAAATAATAGCAGTTTTTATTTGTTACAGCTTAAAAATCTGAAAGAAGAAGACAGGAAAGATTATAAGTTGTTTACGATTTAACTCTCTGCTCTACCCATTTTAAAAATACTTTTACCATCATAAAGCTACATCTTCACCGAGTACCATAAACTATATTTCTTTTATCCCAGTTAAGATCCAATAACTTTACTGCATGTTTTTCATCAAATCCACAAATTAAAAAAGCAAATCCAGCTCCCTGTATCCATGGCGGAAAATATCAACGACAAGAGGCTTTGTTATAAAACGTACTTGAAAATGAAACGCATTTCATAATTGCTCTCGTTACAGACTTTATTTTGCTTCGTCAAATTTTAAACGGCTAACAATGACCCGTTTGTTGTGTTTGTTTCAACTTGCCCTTTTGGCTTTACACTTGTAGTGTATGTGAGTGAAAGAGAGGGAAGTATTATGTCATCTCTTGCGCACGTGCAACGGTGACACCGCTCACACAGCTCAGTTGGCTGCAGGCGGTCGGAGTGAGAGGTCGTGTGCGTCTAAGAGCCGATAATAGGGAAGGACATACACTACATTTTTGGCGACGAGGTAAATCGGGAATAAATGTAAGTAATTTTTTTTTGATAATAAAAAAATAATAATTACAAAACAAAAAAAAAGGGAGGAAATAGGTGTGCTGTGATAACTATTGAACTAATTATATCCACAGTCGAGTCACATCGAAGGGAATATTAAAGTTAATAATAATATACACACATACCTATTTTCATTATGATATTTTGTGCCGCTTACATAAAAAAAAATATCCGCACAAAGTAGATAAATAACATGTGCGTGCCTTTCGAGAGGCCTCCGGCCTCCGCGCCGTAGAAAACGAAGGTTTCGTTTACATAAAGATTTAGCAAAACCTCTTAAATAATTGTAGCCAGAAGGATAAAGTAGGTGTTGTAAATTGTTTCTCGTATACATAACTACACTGATACCAATGCATACGCGGGCTGTCTTTATTGCTCGAGCGTATGGTGCCTGTTTGATAAATACACTGTACAGTGTACGGGTATACAGCTAGCGTCGTCCAGTATATGTACTCACGTAGTCATGCATAGGACTGTAACTGCGTTATGCGAGACTAAATGTGATATTTTGTTTAGTCGAGGCTGTAGATTATTATTTTGGGACATTTGTTTACATATAAATTTATTGATACTGATATGTAAAAACCTGCTTAAAGGATTGGTTAAACATGATTAAATGAGCTAAGAAGGTTCGATTCCCGATCAGCTCAGAATAGATTTGTCTGGTTACAAAAATATAATTATACCAAATACCCACTTATATCTTATTTAATTACTCGATGTGAAGTTGCATGAGTATTATTTAAGATTATTCATTATTGCATAAAGAAGTAATTAATGGTTATCATGCAAGGAACGTAAGTTTCCTGGACAGGCTAATATAGTAACATTATGGAAGTTCATGTAAGTTGATGTATGTGTTTCGATGGTGATGTGGACCACGACAAGGGATTTCTAAAGTTGTTGTTGTTAAGCTATAATGTTACAAGATGAAGCCTGACAAAAAAAAAATGTTGTGTGGTTTTATGAAACCACGGTAAAAGTGAAACTGTTCGAACGGTTCCGAATACTGCTTTATACCTACTCGGCAGCCGACCATCACGCGACATGCGCTACACAGACCAAAAAGTTTGAGACGATGTAATAAAAGTTTCACTTTAAAAAGGGTAACGCCCGTGTACGTAATTTGAAATGTGTTACCAGATGATGCCTGGTAGTACAGGAAAAAAACGGGTGATGCCTGTGTGTACTTTGTACTGTGTTACCAGATAATGCCTGGTGGTCAAGAAAAATCGGGTGACGCCCGTGTGTATTTTATAATGTTATACCAGATGATGCCTGGTGGTACAAAAAGAAAAATCGGGTGACGCCCGTGTGTATTTTGTAATGTTATACCAGATGATGATGCCTGGTACTGCAAAAACAAAAATCGGGTGACGCCCGTGTGTACTTTGTAATTTTATACCAAATGATGCCTGGTAGTCGTAATATAATTACAATACAGGTGATGCCTGTAGTGATGTGATACGGGTGATGCTCGTATAAAATGTTTATATTTTGGGTCATGCCCATATTGCGAATTCATGCACTTAAATACGCGATCTTTAAAAAAAAAAAAAAAAAAGTGATAGTTCGTCACCATTTCACAGTGAAGTATTGTTCGTAAGATAGATTGTATCTTCGAAAATACTTACGGTTAGTATTGATATCCAAATAAAAAATGGAATAATACAATTTTTAAGAGCATACAGTAAATACTAAAATATTTACAGTAGCTTTTATTATTCTTATCTAAAAGTGACTTAATATTTTCATAATTTCATAGCAGATTTTGTTAAACAACGAAAGAATAATCATAATGATAACAATACCTAAAATATCTGCGATAGGTATTGCACATTTAACCGACAACTATAAAGTTAGACAGGTTAAGTGATAATATAATAATCATAAACAGGGTAAGGTAATAAAACAATGAATATTCGAAAACAAAAATAAATGGAATGAGAGACATACAGAGTAGTCTCAATATTCATTATTTCAAACTACCCACCTGGCAGACGTTGTAATGCTCTTTCGCCTTTTATCGGTTCGTTAAACGAATTGGAACATGAATATTATCCGAATTGGTCGAGCCGATACGCCGCGCGACGAGGTTTGAGTTTTACACTTAGCAACATATTTGGCTATTCATTTTTATTGTATATACTATGTGGCGTTGTAGGTGAGGTGGAAACAAAAAAAAAAATAATAACTACTCACCATACAGTCGACAATTAATTTAGTTAATTAATAAAATAAAATACAAATATCAGTAACAATAAGGGTCGTGGTGTGCCTAGGTCCAAACCCTCCGGTAGAGTTCTTACTTATATAGGTGGACGTAAGATGGAATGCGCTTAGGGTTGGTCGCTGAATTCCTTCAACAGGAATTAAGGAGCCGAAGCAAGCAAGACGTAGAAGGATTTCCTCAGCGGCAATCGTAGCAATGTCGTAGTACTACTGAAGATGGGTCTTAAGCGGTATGTAGCAGCGTATGAGGTTCCTTATCGGAACGTGGCAAGGACGCGACAATTCCCTGCGCGGGAACGTTGCGGGTATGTAGAAGCTTTCTAAACGGAACGTAGCAGTAGCATAACACCACTCCCTCAGCGGAAATGTAGCACCCCGGTTTGGGGTTAGGTATAACACACTGTAAATCATTACATGTTGGAACGTTGAAAACGACTTTTACGTAATTTATACAATAATATACCGTGAAAGACAATAGTTGGACAATAGACAGTTGGCATAAAATATGAATCGTTAATTGTTAATAACTAGCAAACCTGGCGAAGTCCGTTTCGCACCAGAGACACCTTTTCCTTGTTATAAACCTCACGGAGCCCGAGACTTTTCCAACGAGTGCAAAGCCGTGGAAATCGGTTCGTGCGTTCTGGAGTTGTAGCGTCAGGAAGGAAAACCCGACTTATTTTTATATAGTAGATTACTTTGATAGATAGTGTATAGTGACAAACAACCTGTCAAATATACACTTAAAATTTTTAGATAGATAATAAAGGTCAATTTCAAGACGAACATTTAATGTAAAATAAAAAATGGATCATAACCACATCATACCGCAAATATTGGTATATGTAAGAACCATGGTAAAATCATACACCATGTGCATCTAGTTATTACTATATTAATAACGACTGTTTTTAATTTAAAAACACCAATTTTATAATAGACGAGAAAATCAGCAACACAAACATCAACGTGAATAGTATTATAAAAGTCAATACACTAATAATTTTATTTACAAGTTTAAAAAGTTATTAAGAATTTAATAAGATTTACAACGTAGTAATTCATATAAAATCCAAGTTTTAATGGTGGTTTGTAAGACTGGTCTGATTTCATATTCATAAAGTAGGTACTTACGTAATACATCTTTTAAGAGCTCATCTTTTGAACATTAAATATCGCACCTAATGCATTAACACCGCTGCGAAAAAATAATGGATATCGTACTAGATTGAATAAAAGATTATCAATTAAGAAATACGTTAAAGATTTCTTGTCAAAGCAAAAAAAAAATGTATTATCGCGAAAAGGTCACCATTCGTGCCTTAGTCAGAATATAAATTCCAAGTATTAATCTCTACAATATTGAGGTGGTATAGTGGTATTGATTTCGAAATGCAAAATTGAATATTGTAAATTCAAGTTAATTAATTTATGCAAATACTTATATAGTTATAGGTAACAAAGTTTTTATTGATTGTTACAGTTAAATTTGTATTACTGATTGTTACAGTTAACATTGTACTGTGTACAGTTAAAAAAAAAATATGTATCCAACTACTTATTTTCAGACCATTAATGTGTGATTAATGTCTAGCCATTATTATTGTCATTAAGTTATCTTTTTATTTTTCAAGTGGCTATTAAGTTGTCAGTAATACAAATACAAATGTTATCATAAGTAACAAATAAAAAAAGATCAAAATGATACATTTTGATTCGTTTTAGGTTCGTTACATTAATTGAATTTTAAATACCTATGTGTTATTAATGTAATAATCATACAATGAACAACACCGCGTGTGTGTTGAGGTTACAATAAGAAGTACAAAAAAAAAGTAATACATTATTAATCACGCTTTACTAAATATTCATTATTGTATTGTCAATAAATTGTTGTAATATTGTCACTGAAGTTAAATCTGTACGGTTTGGGTAGGTCATAAGCGAATCGAAAAGAATCGGTTGCATACAGTCATATGAACATACAGGTGAAGCTAAAAGCGGTTCAATAGAAGTCAATGGCACAGTATAGTATGATATTGTACTGTTGCAGAGCAAGCTCCACTAAGACTATAATTCTGTCAGAGTGGTTTATACCCGAAAATTGGTATTTAAATAATTGATAATTATGAACCTTAACATTGTAATACTATGTATCTGTATGAATTAAATATTTTTAATGCGCTATAAAAAAGGCTGCCACTTTCTAGCCTCTAAACTATCACCCAAAAATATATCATAAATCGCTTTATTGCGATATGAAAGAGAGACGGACAAACGAATAAATAAACAAATCTTCCCTGTGCCTAAGGATCATATGATAAGTTGTTGTTGCTTAAATAAGAATAAATAATGAACCAATTAATGTTTGGTTAAAATTTTGCCGTATAATATTTATTATATTATTTAGGGTACAGATATATACATATTATTTTACATTCCGATTTTATTAGGTATATTGAATTAAAATCGGAACATATATTGTTTTAGTAACGAAGTACATATACAGAATATAGATATTAAATAATAACCGAGCATTTAAGTATGTACCCAGTCTATAGGCATTTCACTTGGTAATAATTCGGTTTGCAGCTATCGTTTATTAATAATTTTAATATGTGGGAAAACAGTGGTTACTTAAATGGTGCAGATGCCGGTGCAGGTAAAGTGAATTAAATTATGCGTCAGAAGAAGCAGCATTCACCTCTTCTAAATGACCTGGAGTGCAGGTCATGATAAATAGTGAGTGAAACATATCAACAAGGTAGTGCAATAGTCATGTAAGGAAAAAATAAAACAGGTTAAGTACAGTACAGGTACAGTACAGGTACAGTTAGTCAAAAGTATAGTTAAGTTACAGAAGGAACATAGTTTAAACATTATACCTTACATATACATTAAGTTACTGAAAACGATTTCGTCCCATTGGTTAATAAATAAATAATGACATAATAAACTTAAATATAAGTATACAACTTATTCATGATAGATTGTCGTATACTTAAATAAATTGTCATTATTGTTATTATAAATACCTATGTAAGATGTTACATTTCTATGATTTTGAAGGAGCGACTATATGCCTATATATTCTTGCCGGCTCTTCTCTGTTGAGGCGGCTTTCCGAACCAGTGGTAAATTCATATTTTGTCCTTATACTGACGATTTTAAAACGTTTCTGGACGAGGTCTGGTTGATGAATGAAGGTTTGAGTTTGAAAAAATATTAATTAATATCGATTTGAATTCATATATTGTAAAAATTATTATAATTTTGAATATACATATACTTATTGGAAAAAAAAAGAAAAAAAAATGAAAAGGAGAGATGTTGCATATAGATAGAATTATATTACTAGGCCAGGTGACACATTCTACTCTATCGCTGGTATGGAGCGGACGTGTCCCTGAGTTGTGTTTACTAACTGATACTGGTGCTTAGGTATAGACTAGA
Source organism: Colias nastes (assembly GCA_907164665.1). NCBI lineage: Eukaryota > Metazoa > Arthropoda > Insecta > Lepidoptera > Pieridae > Colias > Colias nastes. The sequence continues at coordinate 57,653 of CAJQZM010041071.1, read as the reverse complement.
ATAGAAGCATACATATAACATACCCGAATAGAACATAATATTCTATTTAATAAAATTAATTGAAAAAATTAAAAATTTCTAAAATAAAGGAGGGATGTAGTGTATGTGAGTGAAAGAGAGGGAAGTATTATGTCATCTCTTGCGCACGTGCAACGGTGACACCGCTCACACAGCTCAGTAATCAGTTGGCTGCAGGCGGTCGGAGTGAGAGGTCGTGTGCGTCTAAGAGCCGATAATAGGGAAGGACATACACTACAACACTAGACAGTTTTTTATGCCAATAAAGGAAGTAATTGTGAAGGTGATTTAACGTTTTTGGCAATCTTACGTGTTAATAAACATTTTTATTAGTTTATAAAAAACTGCGATAATGTTTACTTGCATAAGTTAAAAGATATAAAATTAAGCCGAAAGTAGTTTAATTGAATTAACAAGCTTTTAATAAACTAAATCTACAAATGTATTGATATATTATTTATATTCATAATGAAACCATTCAATTTTTCATTAGAAAATTATACTTCTTTAAAATACCTACTTATTTCTTCTTTGGTAAATCGCAATTCCCGATCATAATATTAAAACTCAATGACCTTAGTTCGCGTCATTTTTTTGAAGTGAAAACTTCTTTAGCGGCGTTGAGCACTTTTTCTATAATGGGTATAAAATCTTAAACTCGCGTCAGGACACGTGACCTGATCGAAAAAGCGTAAGACGGATGGAGAGAACTCAACGTTAATAATCAAGTTTTCACTTCTGCCGGCACTCCCGGAGTGCAACCCGTCTTTTTTTTCTTTACGGCATGGAGGAATGTAGTCTATGACGTCAAAATACAGATGCAATAGAAAAATATTGTCATCGTATTACTACATCATCGTAACTGACACGAAAGAGGCGTGGTAGGATGTGATGAATGTCCTACGTAACACAACTAAATGCTTCCATGGAAGTTACTAGAACATTGGTGAACTTACCACGTGATTTGTGGATTTATGACGTGTCCACAAAAATGTCGTGATACCTTTTGATTCTCGTACGAGTATCCGATTGAAAAGGTAAGCTTAAACAGAATTTTATTTTTAGACATTAAATAATAAGAGAAGGCATAAAATTTACGAGGAGGATAAAAACGATAGCGGAACAATAAACATGCAAATTGCAAGTGTCATTTTGACAACTCTGGGATAGAGTTTTCACAAAATCGTGCCAAAATGTCGCTTATTTCTTGAGGCAATTTTTAAATCGATTTACAATTTTAAATAATTATGGCAATGTGGTAGAAAATTTACATTTTATACTTAGGTATTTACTTCATAGACATTTAGGTCTTTATTTCTTACAATGCCTAACATGAAAATTGAAAATCGATAAAAAAACAATTGGGCTCAATTAATTAGATTAGGTACATAATTCAATTTAAGGCAAAGACTGGATGTGAATATTTTCAACTGTCCACTAGAAATTAAAACCAGCTTTTTGTCGGTTAAAATATATACCTAACAATATTGTCATCCTCAAGTATCGTCCTTTATAAACACTGCACTGATCCAGATATTAATCAAATTAGATTCACCAAAGTGGGCTATTTAAATGAAACATCACAATAGCAATCACCAGTGAAAATGTCCGAAGGAGCCGCGCATCAATCAAGCTGCGTGATAACTCCGCTATTTGATTAATTCATGGCGGATAAGGGTGGGATACAGTGGGAGCTATTATAAGTCATAATTATAGCTTTAATTAGCTTTCGTTTTTGGACTGGAACTGGAAGAGTTTTTTTAGAAGTGTTTGAAACATACAATCTTAGATGAATCTTCTTCTTACGTTTCCTTTCCTACCGGGTTGCCTGGCAGAGATTGCTGTGTAGCAATAAGGCCGACTATAGTGCAAAATATTTGTACCTTATTAGATTGTACTAGATTTCATTACATTGTTTTGTACAATAAAGTATTTATATTTTTGGTTTTATGGCATTCAAATGCTTTATAAATATAAA
>CAJQZM010041071.1:39893-55257 GCA_907164665.1 Colias nastes | reverse complement strand
TGAAACACGACTTATCTCCAAACTTGCACTGGCACACAATCTCGCAGGGCAACTAAATTCGCCGTATTGTTTCCTCGAAGTTGATTTATCATTTGTTGTTGTTGACAAGCCGGGATCAGCTGATCCTGGTTAACTAGCCCGTGATAATCCAACTTCTACGCAACCAATTTTGGGCGAACTGTTGCTCCAATTTATACACAATTTACATACAACCCTTTACATTGCAACCATTAATATGTAAATGGCTTGGAAGATATTGCACGACGATGCGAAGCATCAGAGAGTGCTTTACGATCGAAAAATTTTTTTCGCCTCATTTTTGCAGCTATTCTTATTATTATAGCCTTGTTAGTTCACGGAATCAAGATATTTTGCATACTATTGTCGAGATAATTTAATGGAGATTAATCCCATACTTTTTAAAAATTGATTTACTTCAATAGAATTGGAAAAAAACACCGAAATAGGTCAAAAAATTTTCCTGTCCGTCATGTGTGAAACCTGAAAACACTATAACTTGTGAAAAAATCCATCATTTGAGTTAATTTTTTTTTTTAAATATTCTAATCGACGATTGTAGGTCACTGAATGCGAATGATTAATTAATTCAGTGTCGTTTAATTGCAATTAATAAAAAACGAAAACTACAAGACTGTATATCTATATATATTTTTTTTTTTTTTATATTTCATAATTAAATGAGCATTATGAGTCGTGCACTTTTTTTATTCATTATTGTTTTTCTCTTTTGATGCTTAAGATAGTTTTAGTGTTTCTTTATGGATTGGTTTAAATAAACAATGGAAATGGTTCGGTTAAATGTTCGGATGTATTAATGGATTGGTTAATTAATGAAGTGCTTAATTTAATAAATGAATGTCTGACTGGTCAAATTAATCAATTAATTATAATGATGGAGTAAAACACTATCTGGTTATCCTTTATTTGGAAGTGAAACTTCTTTAAGCTCTTTGAGAGTAAAATTTAATAAAAGGGCGCGTCATGGCAATACCGTCACGTCATAGAGTAAGGCGACGATTTTGGTATCTTTGAAACTTGCCAAAGAAGTTTCACTTCTGACACGTGTGCTCGGAACACCCGCTCCTTTTTTTGTTTCGATGGATGTATCTTATACCGTTTCTCCTATATGCTATGTTAAATAAATTTAAACTGATCTAGGCATAGACTTTTAAGAAACACTTTATATATATCTGTATAATACTCATTTTTAATAACAATTATGTACTAATTTGTAATAACAATACCTAGATGTTACAAAGGTTTATAGAAGTTAATATTGTACGTTAATAAAAAATGTTTAATGTCAAATACATTTAAATAAGGGACTGTTACAGATAGCTAAATGAAACAAGCTGAAGTTAGCATTGATTTAATGGGAGCTCTCTTGATTAGACGATAGGTAACAAGTTTACACTAGGAAATTGCTTCTAAATTAACGAAGAATAAAACGGAATTATTATCTATTTCATTGAGTGTTATAAATATGTCTAAAGTCTATCTTTACTTTAATATTATATAAAGAAGAAATATTGTTTGTTTGTATTAAATTAGTTGCTTATCTTTTTACCGATGTTGCAATTATTGGCATACGTATTGCTTTATTTTTATTTATCTACCAAAATACTAAGTAACTCAATATGATTTGTCTAAAGATTTATATTACAAAGGAAAACTATGATAAACTAAATAACTGAATACATTGCATCTGTTGCTAAATATCTGCATTTCTCGTATTTAAGTTAACAATTACACAAATATACACAATTTGTAAATAAGGCGGTTCACATACAAGGCGTGTAATTTGATTGATTTAAACCTATCCTACATACCATATTTTATTTACTTATGAATTGCTATATTACTATTTGTTTTAAGTTTGAGTTTGTGTTTTGAATTTCAATAGCTAGGTCCAAACAGGGCAAACATCCACGGAAAGAAACTACTGCGTGCAGCAACTCAACAAAAACGCGTGATTTCATTTTCGAATACGTATTTATCAATTATATTTCACAAAAAAAAATGCATAAAAATAATTAAAATTCAAAATCATACAGGAAATACTGCATTTAACAATGGAATTATTTTAATGTATTCACCAATAATAGATGTACCTATACATCATATAGCAAAGATTCAAGTACCTATAATTCACATAAATTACAATGTTAAATTTATCGTATACGGCACAATAACTTAGGATTTCTGAAGGTACAAACTGAAAAATTATTATAGCCTGTATTATGCGATTGTTATAATGCACATGATGATTAAATTATTTGGAAATTCACTCAAAGAATAAAAAATGTCGCGATCAAAACGCCGCTCGTGTATAACCAGCTTTCTTATAGGGTCCCGTTGGAATTGTTCACTTATTTAACTTTAACGCAAACCACAGCGGATGTGAAAGCATAGAACAGTGGAATTCCAGAATATTCCAAAGTTCCAATGGTCGACCGCAAGCTCGGCGCGAGTGGAAACTTTTCTTTAGGCAACTTCAAAAAACTATACCGAGTTAGAATTGTTTACGGTTCTATGAAATTATGTGAAAGTGGTAAATATTTAGTTTTGTTTGTTGTATGAATGATGATGGTATATTCGATTCTGCGCCAGTGTGAATTGAGTTTTATATTTTTAAATTCATTACTTTGTAGTGAATATAAAAGTAATTGCTTTGATTTGCCTACTTGATGCAAATTCTTACCGTATCCGTACCTACAACAGTTAATTGTATATCAAAAGTAAGTGAAAAGTATAAAATAGCATTCGCAATAGCAATATACCTTTTTAATTTTACTAGATAAATAGAGAGATATTCCAAAATTATATAATAAGCCCCGAAAATAATACAAAAAATGAATTCCACTATCAGCCATCACACTAGGCTAGCGAAAAAGCTGACTCTTCGAGCTCACATGGACCGTAACTATAAGCTACTATTTATGTCAAACAAGGGTCCATTGTAAGGTTTCTAAATTGGAAATTTATACAGGCACAGCGAGGGTAGGATGGAAATCAGCCCGCAGGTGTTACGATATTGTTTTGGGAATATTGAATTTTGCCAAACTTATTTTACTGACAGAATTAGATACGTATTCGGATAACCGCTTACCGGTTGCATATATTTAAATAATGTTACGTTTTATGGGGAATTGATGCGATCTCTAGATAAACGGAGATTTCAAGTTAATATGTTTTTAATGGTTCGAAGCTTGTACCATGTTTATAGGAAATATCCTTTTTAAGTACAGAGATGTTTAACATATATAATACAGTTCATAATTATAAATAAATAATTCAAATGTGAATTGTATTGAAACATTTAAAAATGTAGGCGCCGCATCCACACCTATTGCATAAAAACATATTTTCGAAAAATTTCCTGATTACATCTCTAATATCAATTACGCTAGTCCTCCTCCTCCTCAGTTGTTATAGAACAGAGCATCAAATTAAAACCACAAATACATTAATAACGCCTCATTCACCGGTCATTCCATCCTCAATCTATTTATCCCAACATAAATTCCTAAACACGGGGAAAAACCTCCTTTAAACTTATGCTCCAATTAATTTCTTCATTATCAGCACAAAGCAGAGTTAAACCATTGAGATATACATATGGAGACGACACCGCCTACATCACTTATGTTCCGCTCAACATAAGCCATATGGCTTAACTGCACGCTCATTTTTTATTTGTTTTAAAGTGAAACGCATCAAATATGCCTTCGTGTGTGTTACGATATTGCACAAATAATATAAATAATACGGAAAAGTGACAAACATAACTTTTCATCGGTAAGTACCTAACTAGTTAATAATTTTTAAAACTTAGAGCAAAAAAATGGCGCACAGATTTTGTTCGTGGTGTCTCCTCCATACGTAGTAATATTATCTCAATGGTTTAAACTAATTAAAACGTCCTCACGAGGTAAGATGAATTGCGTTAAATAGGTACGTGTTTTTGAAACGAATTAATTAAGTTGGGTCGAGAAAAAAGGGTTGACGGGCAGACGCTGCAACTGAGACTCTCGACAATGATAAATGACGGTCCGCACCGCTAACTATTATGATCTTTTTTCATTTTTCTTTACGTGTGCGCACTGTGTGATGAACATTGAACATGTGTCAATCTGGGGATATCGTTTAGTTGATTTTTTGGTTGGTATTTTTTTTTAGAATGGCAGAATATAGGCAACAGTTTTGTTGATAATCTGGTGTTTTTTAATCTTGTCATCTTATATATATGTTTTAAGAGAGAGGTTATAATACTTTAATGTAACTGTTTTTATTTGTTAAATTGATTATCCTTTTCCGTCGTAATCGAGCTATGAGCAATTTCTTTAAAATTAAATTTTCCAGCACATATTTTGTATATAGGTTTGTGCGTTATAATGCAAAAGTAAATCGTTATTATTATTTTATCTAAGAAAATGAAGAATGTACGAAATTAGAGGTATTCTTCATATATTTCATTTAATTTAAGCTTTCCTACCCATGTCAGCTGATTTGTTTCTCTACCGTGAAATTGAAGACAAAAAACGTGAACGTTCCTATTTTTAACCGATGTTCCTAAAAGACTTTGCTTTCTCAATTTGTAGCGTTTTATTTTTTAAACCCCCAGGCGTCTACAATACTTGCATTCGACATTGATTTTTTATAAATCAAACAGCTCAAAATCTGTTACCTACACATAATAAATTTTCGAAATAAAAGTGATTTTCATGTGCCGATGTTCATTTATTTATGACGTTTCCAATTTCCTGTCAATAACATGCTTTGTGATTGAAAAAGGCCAATTTGTATAATACCAGCAGGTGTAGTCTCGACACATTAATCGACATCGATCTCGACCGAAATCGGTCGGTAACTAACGATTTTCAGTAACTATAGTATGGACCTAAAAAATTTAGTGTTGTTTTTCCAAGAAATTTACCTTGATATTATGGAATATATAGTAAATTAAAATTAGTTACATAAATTTTTCGCATTATTACAAATACAATTGCATATGAAAAAAGCACATGTTATGCACAAAAAACATGGCAGTTAATTTAATTTTAATCAAATTCGATATTTTTTTATATCAATCGTTTAATTAATGTTCTATTTATTACATATTCATGGAATCCAAAATTCCATGTATGGCAATCTCCTTATTTACTTTTTTGACATTTGACATCAATCAATCGAAATAATATTTCTATCAAAATAAATATAAATTTTGTGTTTTCAAGAGGATAATTTTTAATTATGTTCTTAAAAATCCTATATATCTATTGGATAACAAATATCCTAAGAAAATATCAATCTGCGTTATGTTTTTATATAGTTAAAGCTATTAGTTTTAGTTTAGTAATATTTTGTTATTTGTGAAGTGCAATAAAATTCTAATCAAAAGACTCTAAAAGCTCTACAAGATAATTCTGCTCAATTCGAAGCCTTTCGAGAAATCTTTAAGACATTATAGAAACGGACGGATCTAAAACTAAGGACGGAACGGATAATTTGTATCACTTGTATTTTTAGCTTGTATTATTACATATATTATATTATGTGCATCATTTCATTGTATATTTTATTACAGTTAATAAGCAAAGGATGAATATATGCAATTGATTTAGCGGTTCACGGGTAATTATTTATGTGTTAAATATAAATATTTATCTATAAATTTTATAATTTACAGATGAACAAGTTACTAGAATTATGTTGATGAGAGATGATGGTTTTGAGCCAAATTTTCAACTACGCTATTATAAACTGTTAAATTAAATTTTTCTAATAAATTTTTTTCTTAATTCGATCGTTTTTTATTTGTATTCATCTGTATAATTTTATTATCCTAGAAGTTCAGAAAGAAATTAATCGAATATGAATGCAATAATTTAGGCTGAATAAATGCAGACAGCAGTACACTACATATTTTAATATTTATTTAATATAATATAAGAGGCTTCTTAACATTTTCAATAAAATTTTGAAACCATCTTAAAAATAAAACATTATTTGTTTATTTTATTTTAATTGCAATAACATTAAATAAGAGAAAACAATATTGCGTTAAATCATGTAGCATCGGAAGTGTTAAATATCTTTTTTATTATAAAATTATAATAATCTATAATTTTTCCGACATTATCAACCGTATCTACAAACCCACACAAACCGTAAGGCCCTTCTCCCATTACGATACTTCTAGAATACGATACTCGAGTAGAATACTAGTTAGATATTAGCTCGCTACCCGATGCTCGCATATTATGCGACTGAAAAATGACTAAATTCATCATTATTGTGCATCGTTTTTGTAGACGGACGCTATGTCGAGCGATTCCAGTGACGACGTAAAAGTAGGAAGTAGGTACTGGATTCATCCATATATTGAAAGAAACATAAATTGTAGAGTATTTATAGCCGCACGAGAACTACAACATGATGATAAGAATTTTTTATCTTTCTACCGAAGAGATACGCGCGAAACGCGACGCAAAAGCGACCAATTAAACTAGTCGCGGACGTGTAGGATACCGGTAGCGTAATGGGAGAAGGGCCTTCGAGATCTTGTCGAGATCAAACGTCGGTATCATAACGATTGACAATGTCAAAGAATAATTTGTTTTGACAATATTCGAATGTGTTGCAAAGAAATGATTTTCCAAATCCATGAAATCTATATTTTATTTATTTTTCGTATATCTACGGAATTGAAATAATGATGTTATTAATTTAGATAAAAATGCATTACTACAAGGCTATTATTATATAAATATTTTGACGCATTACGGAAAGTTTTGTGAAGAATAAAAATTATAAACAAATATGTATCCATTGTATACTTCCATCAAATTAGGGAGAGGTATTAAGCGACATCATTTGCATTGCTGAAGACGGGACTATAAATTAGTTGTCGATAATTACCGACTAATGTGTCGAGACCAAGGTCGAGACTCTGCCTTCAGCGTTCAAATCTGTTAATAAATTTTTATAGTGACACATGTGATGCTTTTCCAAAACATGATAAATCATTAATCATGTATCCTATTGAGGATGTCTATTGCTCTTTCATTCAAAACATGCTGAACAGATTTGGCTGAAAGGTATGTTTTTAAAAAAGAAATCATCATCATCATCATCAGCCCATATACGTTCCCACTGCTGGGACACGGGCCTCCTATGAGGGTACAGGCCATAATCCACCACGCTGGCCAAGTGCGTGTTGGCGGATGACACATGTCGAACTTTTTAATTCTTCGACATGTCGGTTTCCTCACGATGTTTTCCTTCACCGTTCGAGCAGTGGTGATGTTACAACATGCGCAGATAAATTGAAAAATCAATTTATTTCCTGCGCGCTCGTCTGGTCTCGAACCCCGGACTTATCGATTCGAAGTCCGAGGTCTCACCACTGAGCCACCACTGCTCTTTTAAAAAAGAAATATGTTCTAACAAAATTTTAAATAATATAAAAAATTATCATGTTAAGGGAATGGACCCCCGTTTTGTTTTTAACATCGATTTTTTTATATCATGAAATTAAATTCATCAACATTTATATATAAAATTAAGAATAGAATATTCAGACAAATTTCAGTTGCCTTTAGTCAAATCCTATAAAATTTACATTTTAAGAAAAATGCAGATCCCTATTTTCCGAACCTTACATCTGTTAATTAAAATTCCCTTACAGAACAATAAGAATGTAGTTGTTTAAAAAAGACACTCATGTACGAAATAAGAGAATTTGCATACAAATAGATTTTGATACAATCGCTATGCAATGAAGCGCTTTGAATTCAAATCTAGATTTTAGATTAGCTAGTCGAAATTTCTAGATATTAAAATTTAACTAGATGTCTGCTGATTTGTTTGTCATCAATGTTTCCATTTCAGTGATTATTACTTTGTATAAATTGTATTTGAATTCAAACACTTGAGGAATTTGTTCAAAATATTAATTAATTCATTTGTTTTTTGTGTAGGAAGTATTCAAACTCAAACTCAAACATTTATTTATTCAATTAGACTTCTTCTAGAAGCACTTTTGAAACGTCATTACATACTTATTTTAACATTTACCACCGATTCGGAAAGCAGTATCTACGGAGAAGAACCGGCAAGAAACTCGACCATAGTTAACTATTGATGCATTTTATATTACGACATTTACTTTAGCAAAATAGCGTTGAAATAAAGCTGGACATGTTGAGGAGCATGTGAGAAAGCGAATAAAAAACAAACTAAAGGAGGACGCGTCAAATTGGGCCTGAAACTTGAGTTAAGACCAATACACACGAAATATTGTTTTTGTGATAGATCATTACACATACTTAACGAAAAAAATAAAATAAAAAAATAAATCAACCGGGTTCTTGTACAGTCAAGGCAAAAAGTTTTATTTATTCGGCTATTATTTTGCGCACAATAACGGTGTTTTTAATTCGAGTGAAGTAAATATAAACCTAAATGTCACTGGAGTGACTGAGTTTAACCACAAAGAACGTCTAACTACGTTGAATTATAATAAACACGGTATAGGTACCTGTTACAAAACATAATTTTAGTGTATTTCAGTTATTAGAAGGCTTAAGATTAGTACGTCTTTGTAAGTGAAAGTGAATCGGAGTAACATAAAGATATTGTCATTGTCTTATATAACAGTTATTAATTGCAAAAAATATTATACACAAAGAAATAAAACTTGATGTGACTGTACAAAAACCCGGTTGATTATTTTTTTATATATATTTTTCCCGTTATGTATGTGTTATGATCTATTATAAAAACAATATTTCATGTGTATTGGTCCAATTCAAGTGTTCAGGCCCAACTTCCATAGTAAAATGCCCATTCTCCTTTATTTGTAAGTAATAAACTTTTTAATTACTTTAATGTTTTAAAATACTGAGTAAACCAAAAATAACAACTTAACATATAATTTAGAAACTGCTAAAAATTGCCCTAAAATAGCGCAAAAAATAACTTTATTTACAGTGTTATGGGGTTTCCATCGAACATACAAATAATAATTAATGATGCCCGTAGCGAAGCAAATTGGTCGGCGAGTGACTGAAGCACCTTTGTTAGGACATGCCTCTTTGTAGCATCTTCATAACATCCACAGAAGCTATAATCTATGGAGGTGGTACTTTATATAAAAAAAAGGTTTTGGTGTTGATTAAAAAACGTTAATATGCAAATCACGTGGAATTAGATGTGATCGAATGGTTTTTATTAACATTTATTGTGATTAAACTTTTATTGTGCTTTTATTAACATCTAAAAAATAATATAAAAATTATTTATTACCAACAAATCTGACAATAGTCAAATGATGATTATTATTTAATTACTTGAGAGTAGAGAAAGAGAATACTTCATTATCTAAAGTATCTTGAACATAATTATTACCATTCTGTTTTTAATTACATAAGTTAACAAAAAGTTATCCATGCCTGTCAGTTTAGACTTTATACCAAATGAGACCCTCATATTTCGTCTTAATTAAACGTACCGAATATGGGCTAAATAGCTTTAAAAAGTTTCCAGAAATTATTCAAAAATCCCTACTAAAATTGTGAAAGTAACTCTTGTCTGTCAGACTATCTGTATACCTCTTCTTCATGCCTAAATCACTGAACAGATTTCGATTAAATTTGATACGAAGATAGTTTGTAACCTGAGAAAGGATATAGGATAGGTTTTATCAATGACATCCCACGGTAACGAAAACTATGCGGGTACTACGCGCGCGAAGCCGCAGGCGAAAAGCTAATATAAAATAATACCGTATCCTATCTTCGTAGTTCCGTAGCAGGTAAGTGCAGTGTTGTGCCGAACTCAAGTGCTTCGTGCCTTATCAGAGCCAGCTCTGAGTTGAAATTCGGCTTGTTTATTTAAATGTGTAATTATACCTTGCCGTTTCACGCGTTGCGCTATTGCCGCTTTGTAAACAATATTTGTTGCGAGTTTATGGTGAAATTAGAAATGCTTGTATGCTTTTATATTAATGTGTTTGTTTGCTCATTGTCTACACCCATGTTATATAGATGTTAATCTATACTATAATATTATAAAGCTGAAGAGTTTGTTTGTTTGTTTCTTTGAACGCGCTAATCTCAGGAACTACTGGTCCAATTTGAAAAATTATTTCGGTGTTAGATAGCCCATTCATCGAGGAAGGCTATAGGCTGATATATATAACGCTAAGACCAACAGGAGTTGAGCCACGCGGGTAAAACCGCGGAGCGCATCTAGTTTCTGTGTTATACAGAGCATAGATTGGTGTTTTTGTATGTTTAATTATTTTGTCGTATTTTTAGATTAAGAGCGGAAGAAAGACGCGTAATTAGCGCGTGTATTTTCTAAAATCTCTTGAGCTGCTTTTATATTTGAATGGAAAAGTGACAACTGAGCCACATTATATACTGTATACTTTATACCCACACAAATATACACATTTCTTTTACTTTCTAATGATACCTGAAAATATTAATCCTCTCATATAAATACTGTACGAAACATCAAACAGGAAACGTGATATTTGAATCGAATTTGTGAATGCCTAAACATAATATCAACACACTGAACGAACGTTAAACAACTTCAAAGAAATTAATACTTTAATGGTGAATTTATTTTTACGTAGCTAATTTGTCTGAAGATAAAATCTCGTGGTTATTGAGAGAAAATAATAAAATCCAATAAGAAGAAAAGTTATGAAATATCGCAATGCTTCTGATGTTGTTACAATAGCAATGATGGTGTTATGAGGTAAGTTCGTAGCAAGGCGGAATTCACACTATTTCATAGTTACCAATACTTCTAGAAGGTTCTAGAAATAAGTGAAACGAATAAAAACCAACTAAAAAAATAAAGAAATAACTTATAAGCGTTATTGTGTAGTTTGATACAGGCGTTCGATACAGGAACTAATCTTCATAATTATAATCAAATACAAGGTTTCCGCTCGCGGCTTCGCCCGATTTGTCTAACATTTGACAAATTATGAAGTAAAATCTTCCTCTTGAATCACTCTATATATTGATAAAACTGCTCCAAAATCCGTTCCGTAGTATTAAAGATAAGCATACATAGGAACGGACATCGGCTTCGTTTTATACCTGACTGACTACTTTTAGGATACAGATAAATTATTATTTTATAGATACGAACTTAAACTCAACTAAAACAATGTGAAGGCTATATGGCAAAAACACATTCCATCAAAACATATTATACGATTAATTAACGTAGACATCAAATCCATTCTGTGATAGTTTAATTTTTGATTTATTTTTAAGTTTCAAAAATTATCACCAAATTTTAAATAAATAACAGCCCAAGAGTAAAATAAAATAAATTTAAATGTATTGTATTATATTATTACATTTTGCAATATCTTTCATTAAATTTCTTAATACGAATGACACCAATGAAATATGTTTTATCAAAATAATAATTTTATTTATACTGCGAATGGGAATTATTTATTATTCATCAAAGGAAATAATTAAAAACGTATTGAAAACCTCGAATCATTTTTACCAAATTTCCTGAAAGAGACTGAAGTTTTCAATCTGTAATGTATATTTTTAAACACGCTAATATAAATATAATATTGTATGCTTATAGATTTTTTTTGTTTGATTTTACTTTTTATTTTTTTATTAAATATTTGAAATAAATAAATTCTTAATTCATTCCTATTCTCGCCCAAAAAGCTGGAAATGATTACGAATCAGTGTCGTTAAAATTTTACACCACAATTTGAAATTATTGTTTTTCTCTTTTCATAGTATGATTGATACGAGAAAAACTTGTATTCATGTAGCGTATATTCACGTAGCGCGCTACGACTTCTCGTAGCAAGTTTTAGTAAAGCCAAAAGTTAGAGTAGTAGCACTAGTAGTGAGTGTTAGTGTTTTAAAGTCTTAGTCGTTAGTGTTTAATTTTACGAAAAATGTAATAAAAACAAACTAGAAAGTGATATAGGACATGAAAATATTTGAAATCAGAAACATAAAATTATTACATTCTTTTTTCCCAACAATCTCATAGTGTGTGTACCGCACGATAAGATCGGTATAAAGTTACAAGTAAACAAGTGATCTATTATCTCAGTTGGAGCCTTTGTCCAACAAGTTTCTACGAAGCTGTTGCTATCGAACGAGATTAAACGTTATTGAAAATTTTCAAACTTTTATCCTCACTATGCTTGAGATAAAATATTTGTGAGACGAAGTTTTAAAATACGTCTTTAGCCAATAATGTGAAGCTGGACTTTTTGTTTGGTCGCCAAGAATCAAGACTGATCGCCGACATTATTTTCAACATAAGCCACTGTTTTAAAACTTGGGATTTGCAGACGAAGCACTATTGTTAACGAATTTCAAAAGGGTTTCAACACAAAACATAATGTGCTTGTAAAGTTCTGGAAATCTGGAAATTTGGAAGGAAATGCCTAGATTGATTTAGGGTTTATGTGAAGTGGAATTATATTTTTATAATTAGAAAAAATAGCTAGCGATTAAATTGTAGAGATATAAGTCATTGTCAATAATTAATTAGTTATAATTTCTAAATAAAACTCAAATTCAGTGCAACATTAAAAGTTATATTTAACGCGTCATTCCAACAACAGTAACATTGTAAAAAATCTCAACAAACATAAATAAAATATCACAAATCAACCCGTATTATGTACATTACAAACATCATAAACGAAACAACTTAAATGTAAATAAAACATCTACTTCAAAATACTGCAAAATCACAGATAGAAACTTAACCTTTTTTATTTGTAAGTAGTAGGTATAAAGCTCGATCAATGGTTTATCTTAATTCTGGCAATAGGACATGAGTTCGTTAATACTGCAGGCTTTGTAGCAGCATTCGTTTACAATGTGTTCGCGCTTTCCTCTGGAGGGGAGGGTCATGCTACGGGCCCTCTGTGACGTCATCCATGGCCAGCCGAGTTGGTTGTCCCTCTCTTTGTAGTATGGGGACAGGATCGAGTCTACGGAATGAAATTTTGTTAAAGTATGGTAATTAATGCTAATTATTGATGTAATGGGTTTAATTATAAAAATATTCATAAGAATGATATGTTTTTACGTAATAATTTCATGATAGTTTAAGTACGAAGAAATACTAGTACAAAGAAATGATTGTTAAGAGAAGAGTTACTAGAAATGTTATTATTGGAAACTGTTTATCAATTTCTGGGTTAATAATTCATGGTAACTATAAGCACTATAAGTTCTAAATTCCTCGCAAAACCCACGTATTGAACTCTATAATCTAGTTCAATAATTCCTCTTAAAAAACATTTAAATCTCGACAATACTCTCTACGATCCTATGAATTAATTGTTTAAATTGTAAATTGTGATACTCACTATACATGCTGCCGGATTCCGAACGCTTGTAATCATCATTTCCATTATAACAGAACAATGCAATTGCATTAGCCAGCGATTTCCCGCAGTAGACCTGGGGGCTGACGTCAGGCATCTGCAGGGATACGTCACCGCCGATGTGGCCACTGCACACGGAGATCAGCATGGCGAGGAGGGACAGGCTTTGGGAGAACATCTGTGGAGAAGATGTTATCTATACGACTCTATGGAAACAGTTACTTTCACATTTATAATATTAGTATGGATATAATATGACGCACACTACCGTATATTCCATACTATCGTGATCGGTGTTGCTACGTACCTACATTAAATTAGGATCAGAGACTACTGTCTACTACCACTTGTGTGCAATTTTTAAATACATATGAGTATAAATACGTGCCTACGTAACAAGTTATTGGGGATCTAATATATTTCTCTTCATCAACTAAAGAACGTACTTTGCCGCAAGCTTCATCAGTAAGTATAGATGTAATTTGTACCAAAATGTTATATCTTCGTCACATCGAACACTCATTAGACCCGTTTTGTTTCAAGCTGGACTCTATCTAGCTTCACAACCCTCCACGTTTGTCGATAAACAGCAAGATGATTTAAACCCTCGATACTCACATTGCCTTTGAAGTATCTTAGACGAGCGAGCGCTTTCAAATGTGAGGTAACGTGTGATATTATCCCGTTTTATACGCTTTGGCAAAGGGGCGATATTAATATTCACCTTCTCTGGATCACCGGGTAATTGCCTAATGAGAATGAAAATCGACCTTGATACCTTAATGTCAGAGGAACGTGTGATAATTGTTCAATTATTCACCACGGGGACTTTAATGAGAGGAATATTTTTACTGGGATACAGTATGTGTTAAATAAATCGTTTTACATTAGGTGTCTTTTTAAATTTTTGGTTCTGGAACTGAACAAATGTCAATTTGAGTAGTCTACCAATACCTTTTCTTTAGTTTTGTATGCGACACATTTTAACATTGGCCAGACGTTGCAAAAATCGATAAGTAAAGTGAAGGTAGGCCTCTCCATTGTATCGTAAAACGTAACGCATAAAATATAACCCGTTACAGAACCTAGCCCTGAGTCTATTTACGCAATATATAAGACTATTTTTAGGTTTAACTTTCTCTTTACGCTTTGATATTTGACGTAATCCAATACCGAACAAAAAAATGGTCTTATTTTTTAAATAAATGTAGATATTTCTTTCTATACATATTTGTTTATCATCATATTATACAAACACGGTTTTTCTTATATCAAATCCGACCTTATTAGCGTAAACATCACGGTTATAAAACCCGTGACTAATCGGGTCATCAATCAATTAAATAAACTTTTCTACTTATCCAACATTTGTATCAATAAATCTTATTGGCAAGGTACAATAAAAAAGATAGTCCCTATCGAAGTTTATAGCAGTCAGTTTATAGTAAGGGCCATTTAACCACCTCCTGATAAAGCTGCTGATAGCCTTTACACTTTTTGACGTCACTTTTCATACATTACCTATTTGTCAATTTAACTAATAAATAAGGAGAACAGAACTTTTCCAGTAGTTAAGAAACAGGCTATAAAAGTAGTATGTAAATTAAATTTCTAGTTTCTACACTTAAACAGAGTTAAGAATAGCCAAGTAAAGAACAAAACTTGTATGAAATTAAGTCATCCAAGTTAGCGAAGCAAGTTTGGAAGCCGTAAACAAATGCTACAAGTACATCTCGAGTGGAACAGCTTCCCAAGTGGAGTCTTTGTGATCGGCGCAAGTTTATCTCTACACGCGATACATCTTAATTAGGGTGGAAGTTCAAATCTTGGAGACATGACTCGAATTACTAGGTTACCGTTTCCATGATGACGTATACCTTTGTAGACTAGAGTAGATAATTTTTGAAACAAAAAAAAATCGCAGTC